>CAUYSK010054503.1:0-23852 GCA_963575035.1 Avahi laniger
GGTCGCCTTTGCTCTGGGGTTGACCTTGTCTGGTGTCCCTGGGCTGGCAGCCTGGGGAGCAGGGAGCAGGAGGCTCCGTTCCCTCTGTGGCCCAGCATTGCCCAGAGGCCCTGGCGAGTGTGTGTGGCAGGGGGACCTCACACAGCCCTCAGGCCTGGCTGCGGGGCCCTGCGCAAGCGTGGGTGGGGGAAGGCTTGGGTGGCAGCAGCGCCACGGTTCCCTTGCTTTAGCGAGAGACTGATCCAGACCTCTGGGGACAGCGAACTCTCTCTGCAGTTCCAACTGCTTTGCTTTCATCTTGGGCACACACCAGCCACGGTGGCCAGCACACCAGCTGGACAGCCCCAGCCACACAGAGGCTGCCTTCTCTCCATGTCTGTCTGTGACATCACTTTCTCTACTGGCTTCTTATGCCCACATGATTAGGGACAAGTCTGTCTGAAGATTTTATTGTGGCCTTTTAGAAAAGCCCTAAATGTCACTCTAAGTAAGGTCTAAGGGGCTGGGGTCCAATCCTGTCTCTGACCTCAGGAAAGTCACTCGGTCTCTCAGGAATGGTTTTCCCATCTCTAAAATGGGTGCAGCAACACCAAACGCTGATCGGTCACCCTTCCTGCCTTCCTTAATAATGGACACCTGATTTTGATTTTTGGGGAGCAGACAATGTGCTCTCAGGTGTAAAATGACATTTCTCAGTGTGCCCTGCTGAGCAAAGTGTCCCCAGAATAAATGATGACAAATAGAATATAGATAGGAATTGTTGGCCAGTGCTTTAGAGAGGGCTCCTTTGCATTTTTCCTTGTTCTTACTGCCTGGAATATGAATGTGATGGCTGGAGTTCCAGAAGCCACCTTGTAAGCCTGAAAAAAATTGAGAGCCTGGCCTGTTCAGGGAGAATTGTTATGTCCCCCCAAGGCTGCTCTTTAGGGGTTTAGTATGCAGTCGGACAAAAGTCTTTCTCAGCGCGCCCAAGCGTCCTCATTTCCAAGTTCCCGTCCCTAGAGTGCCTCTCCTTGTCGTGTCCGCCCAGTGAACCCTGTTCACCTTTTCAGTCTCAGCTCAAGCATGTCATCCTCCCTGAGGCCCTGTAACCCTTATTCCCAGCTAAAGTGACTGCCCTGCCTGGCCACTCCAGTCGTGCTGTGCCCTTGTAACGCTTCTCCTCCAGCCCTGCTCCTGAGTCTGAGGCTCTGTCTTTCCTCCTCTGTCCCTGGGGACTGTGCCCTGGCGGCTGGGGTGGCAGAGCTCCTGCATCCTGGCCTGTATGACCTGCAGGGAGTCTAATGAGAGGCCTGTCACACTGCCCAGGGTCACACTGTCCTGGGGGTCACATGGGCCAGTCCAACCAAGATGGGACACAGACACAAAGCAGCCTCCTTCAGAATAATTGATAATTTCCTTCTCCTGTGTACTCTGAACACGTTTTGTGGTAGAGGTTAGAGACCGTAACATCTTATGCACAGTCTGGGCCTAGGTATGAAAGCTCCCAAATTATACTGGAGGGCTGAGGCCCAATGTGGGAATAATGAGAGTCCTCTAGAAGCCCCTGTCCCTGTTCTGCACACATCAGAGCTGTACCCGCATCACCTCCAGCATCTGCAGCTGCGGGGTTGAAAAGGGCTCCCAGGTTGCCCAGGGGCATGGTACTTTGCCTTGTCCTCCCTGTCCATGAAATGGGCCCATGTCCATGGAGGGGGCTGCAGCCCAGCACTGCCTGGGTTTCCCTGGCCCTGGCGCCTGCTGAGAGCCTTCTCTACTCAAGCCCACTCTCCCCAGGCTGCCGGGATTCCGCTGGTGCCCTGCTGGGCCAGTCCAGGACTGCTGGTCCCCAGAAAACCCTCCAACCCCCCAGGTGCTTCACGGAGGAAGCGGACTTGGGGCTTGCCTGGGCCTGTCACTCATGCACACAGCCTCACCTCGGGTACCTGGAGACAAAGGCCCCGATGCCGTTTCTCCCACTGGACTCTCTCCATAGACGCTGGCCCTTCCCCTCCAGACCCGCCCTGGCGCCTGCCCTCATCTGCCCTGTCCTGGTGGCCCCAGGACGATGCTTACTTTCCCCTTGTGCCCCCTCAAACCCTGTCCTAGCCACCTGTGTCTGCATCAGCCTGGCCACTCTCCTCCTGGCCCTCCTGGGCTCCCCCTTTCCCTTCAGGGCTTCAGGCTCCCTTCTTAAGACAACTCAAGTGTGTGCCCTGGCCTCTCTGGCTCTGCCCACACCAATCCAGTCCTTCCAGAACCATCTTCCCACCCGGCTCCCTTCAGAGATGCCCCCACTGCAGACATGATCCAGTCCCTGTGCCCAGCGCTTCACTCCTGGACCTTCCCCACCAGGGCTCCGGGGCTGTCCCCATCCTGCCCCCAGGCACCCACAGCCCCAGCTACTAGAAGACCAGCCATGCCCCACCCTTCCTCTCTCCTCTGCCTTGAGGGCCCTCCTCCTTGCCCCTCCATTTTGCATGTCCAAACTCAGCCATCCTGAGCCTGGGTCTCAGCCCTGATGCTGCCTCTGCCAGGCTGCCTTCCCCCGAGGCTGGGAGGGAACAAACACTCTGGTCCCGATGCCCCAGTGTTGGGCTCTTTCCCCAGCAGTAAGGCAGGCATCCTCTCTCTCTCTCTCCCCCGCCCTCTGGCACAGGGCTGGGGACTCTTTCACCTTACAGGACCTTGACCCTCCCTGCCTCAGGTCACACACCAAGCTCAGGGCTGAGCCCAAGACAAGAGTGACAGAGCGTTCACAGGCATGGCCAAAGACCTCAGCCTGGAGGCACAGGGATGGGTCCCTCCACCTCTCCTCAGAGCCCAGAACAGGCTCAGCCACATCACCACCATCCCCTCCCGACCACAAGGCGGCCATCCCCAGAGCCAGGACACACCATCAGGATGTATGGGTCACAGTTCAGGCCTCACTGGTATGGCTCCGAAAGGGGGACCCAGAAGCTCCCACCTCACACCTCTGACTAAGGCCTAGGGAAGGTCTTCACTGCTGGTCACGCTCTCCTCTGTCCCTTGGGCCTGGGTGCCCATCCCCCTTGCCTCTCTGGGCTGTCCCTGTGGCCGAGGCCAGTCTGCTCAAGCCCTCCTCCCAGCCTCTCTGGCACAGTTGGGAGTCATGACGGGAACCCGAAAGGATGGTGCCGTGTCCAGAGGAAGGTGGCCCCTTCTCTTCCTCTCACTGCCCACCCCACCTGGACCGTCCATGGCGCTGCGGGGAGGGCTGGCTGTGCTTCTCTCTGTGGGAGGGGGAGCTGCCAGTGGCAGGGCCCAGGGTGCTCTCCTGACATCCCAGACAGCCACGTCGCCAGAACTGTCCCCATCAGTCCTGAAGGTGGAGTGGGCAACTACTGCCAGGTGCGGGTGACCAGCAGCGGGGCCTGCACTGGATCTGGTGACAGAGTCCCAGGAGCTGCTGGTCATCTGCCTACACAGGGTCACCTGCCATTCCCGCAGCCTCACCACAGTGTGACCTAGCATTCTTTATAACTGCATTTTTTGGATAGCGGAGTTTTATGTTATCCTTTTTCTTTTTGATATGAGAAAGATGATACTTGAAGAGGTTAAGCAACTCAACCTGATTGAGCCACGTTCTTCTGTGGCCACCCTTGAAAATGCCAAAGGGACTTCTCATCCCTCCACAGACACCCCCAAGACACATTTCTGTGCTTCATACACGTCAGATCTGAAGTGCTTCCTCATGTCAGAGAAAAGACCGAAAGTGTATTCACAGGACCACATCTGACTAGAAGTGATCACTGATTCATTCATTCATTCATTCAGCAACAGAGAGCTCTGTGTCTGTGAACCCAGATAAAGGACAACAACTGCTTCTGGAAAGATTACTTCTGTCAACATGCCAACCTGCAGGGCTGACACTCAAGTGTCTCCCACACTGCGCAAGTGTGTGACATAGAGCGTTACTACAAACAGCTTGACTACTGAATTGACAGATACTGTATTTGATTTCCCGCCTCTTGGCTCACCAAGTCCAAGCCACAACAGGACATTTGCACTGGCTGTTGGAAGGAATTCCCCTAATTTTCACTCCACTGACTCCCTCTTATCAATTTTTTCTAAGTTTAAATGTCACCCCCACCCTAAGCCCTTCTCCATCAAGGGAGTCTTCTGTGGCCAACCAGGCATTTGCTGACCTACCCGTGATGTTTAACTCTCTGGACAGCACTGTCACCATCTGACATTCCCCAGAGAAAATGTAAGCCCTGCTGTGACAGGGGGACATCCTTCTTGTGCTTCATTCTGTGTCTCCAGCATCTGATATAGAATAAATTTTTGCTGAGTTAATGAATATGAATAGTCCATGAATATTTTCCTTTGCTAATTCCTTCTACAGCTTTTATGCTTACCTAGACCTCTATGCTGAAATCAAATATTTACTTGTATTTTATTGAAATTATCATTAGTAATGCCATACACACACTCACACACACACACGCACACACACACACTTCCTAAACTATTTAGAATTTATTTTAGTATGTTATGAAATAAGGTGTCATAATTGGAGTCCAAAATAAAACTCCATGCGGTTGGAAGGGATTCAAGATGGCTGACTAGAGGCATCCGGCACTCACCTCCTCCACATAGAAAAAACAAAATAGCAAGTAGATAATCTCACTTCAAATAGAGCACCTAGGAGAGAATCCTGGAATTCAACAGAGAAATAATGGGAAACACCTGAGGCACAGAAGTGGTGGGAAGGCAGTCAGCTCAGCCAGGATTGTCTGGGAACCCAGAGAGGCTCCCCAGTGTGGGAAAAGGGTAAGCAAGAGATCCCCAGTGGTCTGCATTCCCACAATAGACTCCTGTAACCCTAGCCATGGGAGAACACCTTGACCCAGTGGGCCCTGAGACTGACATGGAGAACTGCCTGGAAATCATGCAATGACATTGCCCTGGAGAGAGAGCTCACACTGGGTCTCACACATCCCCAAAGTGCAGCTGTAGCACTGCATTTTGAAAGCCCAGTCTCCACTGGACTGCATCCTGCCCTGGGGGCCAACAGCCCCTGCACCTCCACATCCTTGGAGCTTAATTTTCATCCCCTTACATCCACCCGGAAGGCTGCAATGGCACAACACCAGTGGAACCAGGGGAACAGCAGGGTCCCCAGAACTCTAGCATACACAGCATCCTTCACCACAAGGAATGGGTGGTGCAGCACACTGAGGAGGCTGCCTCTGGAACAAAAGGAGCCAAGATGTGCACTCCTTGGAGACTGAGAACCATCTACTTGGGGTGGGTACCACAGACAGCAACCCCATCCATCCAGCAGTAGGGCTGCCATGCACATGACTTGAGGACAACCTCTGCTTCTGCTCCTGCAGCTGCTGCCACTGCTGCCAGGGACAAAACATATGCCACTGGCAGTGACCCTGCCCCCTTCAGTAGCAGAGCCACCATGTACTTGCATGTGCCCTATTACTGGCTTTCCTTGCTGCTGCTGCTACCTATGCTGCTGCCACCACTGCCAGAGGCCAAAGCTCAGGCTCCCCAGAGCCTGAAAACCACCTCCCTATGGCTGCAACTACTGTTACCCCCGCTCCCCAAGCAGCAGGGCCACAGAGCACTTGCATGTGCCCTTAGCATATGCTTTCCACACCCACTGCTACAACTTCTGTAGCCACCCAAGCACTCCACTGGGGGACCTAGGGATCACCCTGCACTGCCCATCATAGCCAGCAACTGAGTACACTACAGGGGGCCTCAGGACAGGCTTGTCCAGCCTGACACCACCCACCCCAGTGCCCAAGCACACTCCTCAGAGGCCTGGAGGATTGCCCTACCTTGTCCACCACCACTGATATTTGGGTACTCCTCCCAGGGCCCTGATGATGGGACCACCCAGCCCAGCCTACTATTGCCACCACAGCCTGCACCCATCTGCACACACCTTGGGGGCCTAGGATCTGGCCCGCCAGCCCATTGCGGCCATTACTAACACCACCTGCATGCTGCTGTGGAGTCTGAGGGTTGTCTGATCACTGCTACTGCCATTTCGCACTCCACACATGCTGCCAAGGGGACGAAGGACCTACCCACCCATCCAATCTACTGCCACCACTGCCAATGCCTAAGGAAGCCACCTGGAGCCACCTAGAGGCCTAAGAATAAGCCTGTTTGGACCCACTGACATTGGCGCCTGTACACTCCCCAGGGCCTGCTTACCCTGCCACTGACACCATTGGGGCCTGAGGACAGGCCCACCTGACGTCCCTGCTCCACGCAAAACTTCACCACAACCTCTGCTAACAACCGCAATTTAAGCACTGAGGAAATCATACACCACTGATGCTGCTTATAGGTGAAGAAATCATACAGACATTACATTACTTCTCATACCCAGAATCAAAGCTAAAATGTCCTACCCACCAATACCATAGCTACATCTTCAGGAAAAATCTTTCCCTATGAAAACCAATCCAAAAAATTTGAAGAAGCAACTGTAACACCTGATGCCTAGATATCAATGTAAGGACACAAAAAACATGACTAAACAAGGAAACATGACACTTCCAAAGGAATACAGTAATTCTCTAGCAACAGATTCCAATGAAAAAGAAATGTATGAAACACAAGAAAAAGAATTCAAAATAATAATATTAAAGAAGCTCAGTGAGATACAAGAAGACAAAAATAAACAATACAAAAAATCAGAAAAGCAATTGAGGATATGAATGAGAAATTCACCAGAGATACAGATATCTAAAAAAAGAACCAAACAGAAATCCTGGAATTGAAGAATTCAATGAATGAAATAAAACATTCATTCATTCAAGTGTTTTAACAATACACTAGAACAAAAAGAAGAAAGAATCTCAGAACTTGAAGGCAGGTCTTTGAAACAGCCCAGTCAGACAAAATTAAAAAGAGGCTTAAAAACAATGAACAAACCCTACGTGACATATGGGACACCATAAAGTAACCAAACACATGAATTTTGGATGTTCCAGAAAGAAGATGAGACCAAAGGCATAGAAAATCTCTTTAATGAAATAGTATCTGAAAACTTCCAAAGTTTAGTAAGAAATTTAGACATTGAGATATAGGAAACTTAGGAACTCTCAAATAGTTACAACCCAAAAAGGTCTTCTCCACAACACATTATAGCAAAACTTTCAAAAGTCAAAAACAAATAGAGAATTCTAGAAACAGCAAAGAAAAGCATCTAGTCACATATAATGGAAGTCCCATCAGACTAATAGCAAACTTCTCAGCAGAAACCTTACAGGCCAGGAGAGAATGAGATGATATGTTCACAGTGCTGAAAGAAAACAACAGTAATATACCCAGCAAAGTCATCCTTCATAAAAGAAGGAGAAATAAAGTCTTTCCCAGACAAGCAAAACATGAGGGAATTCATCACCACTAGACCAGCCTTACAAGAAGTACTTAAGGAGTTCTACAACTGGAGGCAAAAGGATGATATCTACCATCATGAAAACATAAAATTCAATGGTAGAACAAACACAGAATTAAGGAAGAAAAAGGACTTAAATGTTACCATTACAGAAAACCACCCAAACATAATGATAAACAGCAAGAGAGAAGGAAAGGAACAAAGAACATTCAAAAAAAATCGGAAAACAATTAACCAAATGACAAAAATAAGTCCTCACTATCAATAATAATCTTGAATATAAATGAATTAAATTTTCCATTTAAAAGATATAGACTGGCTGAACAGATTTTAAAAATGATCCAATTATATGCTGCCTACAATAAACTCACTTCACCCATAAAGATACATTTAGAATGAAAGTAAAGGGATGGAAAAAGTTATTACACACAAATAGAAACCAAAAGCAGACAGAAGTAGCTGTACCTATATCAGATAAAAGATTTTAAGCCAAAATTATTAAAAAGTGACAAAGAAGCTCATATTATACAATGACAAAGTAATCAATTCAGCAGGAGGATATAACAATTCTAAATATATATGCACCCAACACTACCACACTCAGATATTTAAAGCAAATATTGTGAGATCTAAAGGGAGAGATAGACACCAATACAATAATAGTTGGGGACTTCAACACTCCATTCTCACCATTAGACAGATCATCTAGAAAGAAAATAAAGAAGGAAAAATTGTATTTAAACAACACTTTAGACCAAATGAATCTAACAGACACCTGTAGAACATTTCCTCCAATAGCTATAGAATACACATTCTCCTCATTGGCACATAGAACATTCTCCAGGATAGACTGTATGTTAGGCCACAAAACAAGTCTCAACAAAGTTTTAGAAAATCAAAATCATACCAAATGTCTTCTCAGACCACAATGAAATAAAACTAAAAATCAATAACAAGAGGAACTTTGAAAACTGTACAAGTACATGGAAAGCCAACAGCATGATCCTGAGCAACCATTGTATCAATGAAGAAATGAAAAAGGAAATAAAAAATTTCTATATGAAAACGAAAACACAATATATCAAAACATATAAGATATAGCAAAATAGTGCTAAGAGGGAAATTTATAGCAATAAATGCCTATCTCAAACAAGTGGAAAGATTTCAAGTAAGCAATTTAATGATGCACCTCCAGGAACTAGAAAAGCAAGAACAAACCAAACCCAAATTAATATAAGGGAAGAAATAATAAAGATCAGAGAAAAACTAAATGAAATGATAACTAAAAATATACAAAAAATGAAATGAAAAGTTGTTTTTTGAAGAGATAAACAAAATCAATAAACCTATAGCTAGATTACACAAGAAAAAAAGAGAGAAGACCCAAATTCAGAACTGAAAAAGGAAACATAAGAACTGATACAATCGAAATATAAAAGATTATCAGAAACTATTATGAACAACTGTACACTAACAAACTGGAAAATCTAGAGCAAATGGATAAATTCCTGGACTCTTACAACCTATCAAAATTGAATGAAGAAGAAATAGAAAATCCGAACAGACCAATAATGAGTAACAAGATTGAATCAGCAGTAAAAAGTCATCAAAGAGAAGCCCAGGACTGGACGGCACCACTGCCAAATTCTACAATACTTACAGAGAAGAGCTAACATCAATTCTCCTCAAACTATTCCAAAACAGTGAAGCAAAGGGAACTCTCTCTAACTCTGTCTATGAGGCCAGGAAGGCCAGCATTACCCTAATAAGAAAACCAGTCAAAATCACAACCAAAAAGGCAAACTACAGGCCAATATCCCTGATGAACACAGATGCAAAAATACTCAGACAAATATTAGCAAATGGAATCCAACAGCACATCAAAAAGATAATACATCACAATCAAGTTGGATTTATCCTAGTATGCAAGGATGGTTGAACATACTCAAAACAATAAACCTGATACATCACATCAACAGAATGAAGGATGAAAACCATATGGTCATCTTCAATAGATGCAGAAAAAGCATTTGATAAAATCCAACAACCTTCATGATAAAACCTCTTAACAAACTAAGCATAGAAGGTACATACCTCAACGTAGTAAAGGCCGTATATAACAAACCCACAGCTAACTTCACACAGAATGGAGAAAAGCTTAAAGCCTTTCCTCTAAGAACTGTAACAAGATAAAGATGTTCACTTTCACCATTTCCATTCAGCATAGCAATGGATGTCTTAATAGAACAATCAGGCAAGAGGAAGAAATAAAAAGCATCCAAAAACTCTTAGATCTGATAAACAAATTCAGTAAGTTTCACAATATGAAATAAGCATACAAGAATCAGCAGCATTTGTACACACTAATAATAAAATATCTGAAAAGGAAATCAAGATGGCAATCTCATTTACAACAGCTACAAAAAAATATGTCTAGGAATGAATTTAACCAAAGAGATGAAAAACCTCCACAAGGAAAACTATTACATAAAACAGCAATGAAAGAAATTGAAGAGGACACAAACAAATGGAAAACATTGCATGCTCATGGATTGGTAGAAATAACATCATTAAAACGTCCATTCTGCCCAAAGTTATTTACAACACATAGATGAAAGAAATTGTTGATGACACAAACAAATGGAAAAACATCCCATGCTCATGGATCAGAAGAATTAATATTAAAATGAGCATACCACCCAAAGCTATCTACAGATTCAATGCAATCCTATATAAAATACAATCCTAAAATTCATATAGAACCAAAAAAGAGCCTGAAGAAGCAAAGCAATCCTGAGCAAAAAGTACAAAGCTGTACACATCACACTGCCTGACTTCAAAATATATTACAAGGCTATAGGAACCAAAACAGCATAGTATTGGTATAAAAACAAACACACAGACCAATAGAACAGAACAGAGAACTCAGAAATAAACCCACATATTTATAGTCAACTGATTTTTGACAAAGGCACCATACATATGTGTTGGGGAAAGGACACTCTCTCCGATAAATGGTGCTGGGAAAACTGGATATTCATATGCAAAAGAATGAAACTGGACCACTCTCTCTCACTATATGCAAAAATCAGCTGAATATGGATTACAGACTTAAACATAAGACCCCAAACCATAAAACTACTAAAAGAAAACATAGGGGAAACATTACAGTACATTGACCTAGGTAAAAATTTTATGGCTAAGACCTCAAAGGCACAGGCAACAAAAACAAAAATAGCTAAGTGGGATTATATTAAACTAAAAAGCCTCTGCACAGCAAAGGAAACAATCAACTGAGTGAAGAGACGACCCGTGGAATGAGAGAAAATATTTGCAAACATTCATCCAACAAGAGACTAATATCCAGAATATATAAGGAACTTTAATAACTCAACAATAAAAAAAAATCCCACTAAAAAGTGGGAAAAGGACATGAATAGACAATTCTCAAAAGAAGACGTACAAATGGCCAACAGATACATGAAAAAATGCTCACCATTACCAACCATTAGATAAATGCAAATCAAAATAATAATGAGATAGTATCTTATCATTTTCATTGTTATTAATATTATTAATAGTAAAAGACAAAAAATAACAGTTGCTGGCAAGGATGTCTAGGAAAAGGAACTCCTATACACTGTTGGTAGGAATGTAAATTAGTATAATAAAACCACTATGAAAAACAGCATGGAGATTTCTCAAAAAACTAAAAATAGAACTACCATACAATCCAGCAACCTTACTACTATCTATCCAAATGAAAATAAATCAATGTGTCAAAGGGATACCTGCACTCAGGTGTTTATTGCAGCACTATTTACAGTAGCAAAGATACAGAATAAGCCTATGTGTCGACCAACACATGAATGAATAAAGATGGTGTGGTACATATGCACAGTGGAATACTATCTGGCCATGAAAAAGAATGAAATCATGTCATTTGCAGCAACATGGATGGAACTGAAGGTCATTATGTTAAGTGAAATAAATCCGGCACAGAAAGACAAATGTTGCATGTTATTATCCACATGTGGGAGCTAAAAAAATTGATTTCATGGATGTAGAGAGCAGAACGATGGTTACCAGAGCCTGGGAAAGGTGTTTGTTGTAGGGCGATGAAGAGAGGGTGGTTACTGGGTATGAAAATACACTTAGGTAGGAGGGATATTTTCCAATATTCAGTAGTAGAGGACGGTGACTACAGTTAACAACGATGTACTGTATATTTTAAAATAGCTAGAAGAGAAGACTTGAAAGTTCCCAACACATGGAAATGACAAATATTTGATCCTGACTTGATCATTACACATTCTATGCATGTAACAAAATACCACATGTGCCCCATAAAAATGTACAAAAATTATATATCAAGAAAAAATTTTTTAAAAAGGTAAAAGTGCAGTGACCTCCAAGAACACTAGGTGACCAGGTGAGGTATCTGTGGATTCAGTTGTGCTCACTTCTGTCTTCTTTGTAACTGGAGTTTGTGGGTGAATTTTTTTTTTTGGATTCTGAGCTCCACTAATTTGTGTTCTGAGCACTCCGACTTTATTTGAGCTATATTTAGACTGGACTGGTCTGGGATTGGATTTGATTTGATAATTAACTAAATTGGATACAATTAGAGGCCTTGGGCCTTGCGTAGGTACCTTTTTAATAATGGGTTGATCTCAATACCAGGAGTCTAAGACTCCACCTCCTGGGACTCAAGATAATTTTATACATAACATTTATGGGGCTGGGTGTCAGGGCTTGCTCCGGTAATCCCAGCCTTCTGGGAGTCCGAGGATGGAGAATTGCTTGAGGCTGGAAGTTCAAGAACAGCCTGGGCAACATAACTGAGATCTTGGCTCTACAAAAAACAAAAAAAATTAGCTGCACCTATAGTCCCAGCTACCTGGGAGGCAGAGGCAGAGCCAGGAGGATCACTGGAGCTCAGGAGTTTTAGGTTGCAATGAGCTATGATGACATCACTGCACTCTAGCCTGAGTGACAGAGTGCGATCCTGTCTTAAAAAAAAAAAGAAAAAAAATTCAAACTTATGAGCCCACAAGGATGTGTGTATTTTCAGAAACATCAGTTAACCTTACTAGAGACAGCTTAGAGCTAAGACGGCCACGGTTGGGGAATTTTCTTTTTTTTTTTTTTTTAGAGACAGAGTCTCACCATGTCACCCAGGCTGGAGTGCAGTGGCTATTCACAGTCACGATCGTAGTATAGCGCAGGCTTGAACTCCTGGCCTCAAGCGATCCTCCTGCCTCAGTCTCCTGAGTAGCTGGGGTGAAGGGTGTGCACTGCCGTGTCTGGCTCACAATGGGAAGTTTTAGTTTGGATAAAATTATCCGTGAGGCATATTAGAAAAAAGGGTTTCAAAAGCTCACAAAAACAATGGGATATTTTCTTTCATTGGTATTCAAAGTCACCTGAAAGACTAAATGAATCAATATATTGTGTCTTCAAAAGATTCTTTGCAAAAAGCAAACGAAAAGCTTTAGCAACAGACTAAGGACCTGACGAAAGAGGACTGCACTCTGCTAACCCTGACCACTCCTTCTCTTCATGCGTCCCTCTCTGCATACTCTGAGTCCACTAACCATTTTGCTAAATTATCCTTTCACCCTAAAGATGACAATGATTAGTTAGATGCCTTACAAAGTAAGACCTTCTGACCAGCCCAGCCTTCCTGCCGTAACCACCTTCGCTCCATGCTCTAAAACCGAGCTTGGAGCTGTCGTAGGGAACTTTCCTAACCTCAAAGACTTACCAAGGAATTTAGAATCTCGTAGGGGTTTGTGATCCCGGACTCCATGACTTTAACCGATTTATTCACATATTGGGACCTGGTGAAGCTCACCAGTGGATGGCAGCAGTAGAAGGGACAAACCCGACAAGGACATTAACGACCCTCCAAAACCTTCTCATAAGCAGGACTAAAAGGAGCTAAAAAATGCTGAAAGCATTTTAGATCCAGTTTATAAAATTCTTCCATAAAAAATTGATTGGTCCCATCATGTAATCCTGCAGACAAAAAAAGGATAAACCAATTTCGGATCCCGGAACTCGCTTAGAAACACTGTGTGAAACATTCTGGGCTCAAAGTACAGCACGGAATATCTCCCGCGGGGACTGAAATAACATTAATTGCTCTAGATACAAATGGATTCCATCCCGAACTTAGCAGTTTAATTAAAAAACGTACACCAGGATGGGAAGTTACAGATGTGACTGAATTGGTGGCCTTAGCTGAGAATTCTGAGAGGACTTCAGAGCAAGAAAAACCCCAAAAGGCCAGCAAGATTACAACTCTCCAATCACAACAGTTACAGGGGCTGGGACCAAAGGGACCTTCTCGTCCCAAGAGATGTTAACTCAGGATAAACACAGACAAGGTTCTGAAGGATCCCCTGGGAAACTGCTCCCCGCAATACCTTTAAATAAACAGAGAGAAACAAGAGTTAAAAGTAAATGGGGAATCTCGTACAATCCTGGTGGATACCAGAGCCGCCCTGTTGAAAGCCCATTGTAACAAGCCAACAAATCCCTGGGAGTATTAATAAAAAGGTCCTTTTGGGCTGGGCGTGGTGGCTCACACCTGTAATCCTAGCTCTCTGGGAGACCGAGGCGGGCGGATTGTTTGAGTTCAGGAGTTCGAGACCAGCCTGAGCAAGAGCGAGACCCCGTCTCTACTAAAATTAGAAAGAAATTAATTGGACAACTAAAAATATATAGAAAAAATTAGCCAGGCGTGATGGTGCATGCCTGTAGTCCCAGATACTTGGGAGGCTGAGGCAGGAGGATCACTTGAGCCCAGGAGTTTGAGGTTGCTGTGAGCTAGGCTGACGCCACGGCACTCTAGCCCGGGCAACACAGTGAGACTCTGTCTAAAAAAAAAAAGGTCCTTTCTGTGGTGAGGATTTTGAATCAAGTTCCAGAAGTTCCCATATCTGAACCCATCCAGTTGACTTTGGGGCTATTAGCACACAGATGTGCCTTTTCACTGCGTGACACCGATTCAGTCAACTTGCTAGGGCTGGACTCATTGTCAAAGCTGAAAGGGTGAACACGGTCCTCCTCAGAGGAAGAAATACTCTCAGAGCTCCTGGACTCTCCCAAAACAGAACCCCTGGGCTCTCTACAAATCAGCACTCAGGCCGGTAATATCCCTGACCTTTCTAAAATACCTGAATGTTCATGGGTTCTCATCCAATACAGGAAACATTTAAAGTGCAGAACCTATAAAGATCCAGTTGATCATTCTAAACCTTTGCCTAAATTACTCCAGTGTCCACTAAAACCTGAAGCAACTCAAGAGTCTCATTAATTGCAGAAGATTTAATTTAAAAAAGACTTACAATTCCATGTATGAGTCCTTACAACACTCTAATCCTACCAGTCAAAAAAGCAAATGGATGAGGTTGGAGATTTGTTCAAAATTTATGGACAATTAACAAAATCTTAATACAAAGGTTTCCTGTATTTCCAATCCTAATACTTTATTACTAATATACCCACCCATTCAAGGTGGCTCGTGGTAATAGACCACTGCTCAGCTTTCGTTAGTATTCCAGCTCATAAAGAGAGTCAATACCGGTTTGCTTTTGTTTGGAAACACCAGCAGAACACCCGGACTGCAGTGCCACGAGGATCTACTGAAGCCCCTCTGTGTTTTTCCCAGGCATTGCATCAGGACTTTGCAACCCTATGGTTTCCTCAGAATTCTACTTTTATTCATCATGGAGATAGCCTGCTGTTATGCTCTCCTACTGAAGAGTGCTCTGACATTGACTCAATTTACCTTTTACAGCAACTCTCACATAAAGATCACAAGGCCTTATGGAAAAACTTGAGTTTTCAGGGAAAAATCCACTAGTTGAGACGTCACTGATGAAGGGATTTCCTTCTTGCCTGAAAGAATAAAATCCACGCAAAGTTTTCCTTGGCCTGCAATCAAGAGGCAATTTAGAGGATTTAGTTGGATTTTCAGGAAGAATATTGCAGATCCTGGGTTCCAGAGTTTTCCCTTAATGGCCTCACCATTGTACGAGCTCACTAGAAACGCAGTCCCAGAGCCATTATCTTGGGAAGACAGTTACAAGCAGGCTTTTAATCGTGAAATTGGCCGTACCAAAGCCTCCAGCTTTAGGACTTCCAAACTACACTAATTTACCTTGTTTGTTCATGAACATAGCAATCAGGCATTAGGAGTTCTCTCCAGAAAACTGGGGAAAACATAAGCCCGTTGCATATTACAGCCCACAATTGGACCCATTAGCTAGGGCATATCCCAATTGTTTAAAAGCAGTAGCAGCAGCAGACACTTTGGTAGAAGCTTCATCTGAGTTCGTTTTACAGAATGAACTTATTTTTCAAGTCCCACGTGCTGTGGAAAGTGTATTAAATTTCAAGCAAACTCAGCATTTTCCAGCAAGCAGACTAGTATCTTAGGAAATTCTTCTCCTGTCTCCTTCTAATCTCCATCTGAAATGCTGCCCCTACTTAACCTGCTACTTGATTACCTCGGCCCGATGGCGATGCGGACCACAACTGTGCAAGTTTTGTATTGGACATAGTGGCCCCTTGTGATTTACAAGGTACTTGATTGAATAATCCTGAGTTACTACTTTTTGTTGGTGGGTCCTATGGTAAAACTCAAAGGAAAATAGCAGGCATGGTTTGCTGTTACCACCCAAAATGAGTTAATAAACTAGCGAACTTTTCTTCAAGTTGAGTCAGCTCCACTTGCGGAGCTTTTTGCTCTCACCTGAAGCTGTCCGATAGCTAAGGATAAGTCAGTAAATATTTATACAGATAGCAGGCATGCTTTTGAAGTAGTACATGATTTTGGTTTTTACGGAAACAACAAGAGTTTCTCACTCCTAGTGGGACCTCTCGTCAAAAAATGGACTCCAAGTAGATGAACTCCTTTCTGCTATGTTACCTTTATAGATTGCCTTTTTTTTTTTTTTTTTTTAAGAGACAGGTCTTGCTATGTTGCCCAGACTGATCTCAAACTCCGGGCCTCAAGCGATCCTCCCACCTCAGCCTCCAAGTCACTAAGATTACAAGTGTGAGCCACCATGCCTGGCTACCATTATTAAGATTGAAGCTTATACCTGTGAAACTGCACTGGAATATCAAGAGAATGCCCTGGAAGATTTTTATGCTAAATCATCTGTTAGGATATACAATTTGAATGAACTTCATAAGATTTACCCAAATCAACTTCCTTATGATGACCTATTTAATAATCAGTACAATGCACCTGATTTGAAAAGAGAAAAAAGACAAATTTGGTAACTAAAGAATGAAAATTCAATGTTAAGTGTAGACTCACAGAGGGCCCAGATGGTTGCCTGCTCCTTCCTGAGTCTTTAAAGCTTCCATTCGTAAAAGCTCCATAACTCATCATAGAGCAGAAAAAATGATCCAAATTATCAAAAAATATTGGTGGAGTCACTGTTCCCAAAATTCCTAAAATGGTTTATAAGCAACGTTTGTCTTATCAAACTCATAATCCCCAGAAAAACAATCAGAACTTCAGGTGGTGTATTTCTGCTACCTGATGGACCATTTGAACATTTACAGGTAGACTCCATTTAGTTGCCACCCTCAATGGGATATCAGTATGTTCTTGCATGTCTTCTGGTTGGGTAGAGGCTTTTCCATGTACATGTGTAGTGCCCAGGCAATGACAGTAGCTAAAAAATTATGAAAAAATATGTTTCCTTTATGGGGCATCAGTGGAGAAATCTCTAGTGCTAGGGAAACTCATTTTATTGAGCAAGTTGTATAGCAATTCAACAAGGTGTTATGAACATAATAATTGTCCTTATGAGCACTTTCATTGTCCTTATCACTCTCAGTCCTCTGGAAAGGTTGAAAGAACACATAAAATCTTAAAACTAAAATTGGCAAAGTTAACTGAGTTCATTGGGTTGCCTTGGCCAAAGGTACTACCATTGACTTTAAAAGCAAAGAGGCCACTCCCATTGGAAAACATAAGTTGATCCCTTATAAAATAGTCATTGGAAGGTTTATACCCTTCCTTCCTTCAGTCCTTATGAAACATATCAGAGTTTAGGAGAGCATCTCCCACTCTCCTAAGTACTGCTTACTTTTCTGCGCTAGCTAGAAACACCCTAACTTTTCCAATTAATAGCCAGATCATTACCAAATATAGAAAACCTATTTGAGTGACGCCTGCAAAAAATAAATTGTGTTTCCAGGCATCACTTACTCATGACCTGGAAATTACCTATGTGGGTACAAGTAATTGCTTGCATAATGTCACTAGATTAAATCCAGTAGGGTTGTTTTTACTAAAGGTGGTTATATACCCTTACAACATGTTATAAGGGGACCACAAAAAAGCAAATTTCCAGCTGGACCCTGTTCAGGAGCTATGCAGATTTGTGGGCAAAGACATTTAACTGACCATTCTCAAATGCAAGTAGGTGGCCCCCTCTTCCAACCCCAGAGGGCCTGTAGTGGGGCACCTGCCTGTTCTCTTCTGCCTCCTTGCTGGTAGGCAAGGGTCTTGTTGTTCGGCCTGGCTCACTTCTGCCTTTGGAATTGCTTCCCCTGAAAATTCCCACGACGGCTCCTATGATCAGGAGCCAAAATCATAAATAACCAAAATTAGCACCAACCTTGAAACAGATGGAGATAAGCTAGTTTCCACTGAGAAAAGATCCCACTAAGGGTGGCTGGCAGGCTCACTCTGGGTAGTGTGGTTCTGGTTGTATGAAATTTAGAGCTAATCCATGAATTGAGGAAAATTTTGGGTTTCATAGCCAATCGGACCTCCTGTGGCTTCAGATGGGTAGAATCCACTCTGCGAAAGGTGGATGGTTAATCACATACGGGTTCAACAAAGCACTTAATGAACCATCATGCAACTCCAGATCTCCTTTTGGCTCAAGTTGAAGGCCTATGTTTTGTACTGAACAAAACCAAACATTGTACCTATCTCTCCCCTTACTTTGTTACTACAGAAAGCTGATATTGCTGTTTCCCTAGACACTGCCACCAAATACAGTAAGGCAATCTCTCAAGAGAAAGAAACACATGATACATTTACAGGAGTAACTAACAGTTGGTTTGCGGGCATCCTAAAGGGTGGATGATAAGCTTGGTTTTTCCAGGGTTTTCTAATCTTTCTATTTCTTCTCCAGGTCATTATGACGTGTGCTACTGGCTTAACAACAAAATCAGGCCATTTCATCATCACATCCTGAACAAGGATATGACCAATTAGACTCAAATACTGCTGAGCTGCCTATATTGCCTGTACCTTGACTTGTTTGATTTGGTTTGGTTCGTTTCATAAGAAATCTTGTTAAGGAGGACACTTTGGTCTTTTGATATTATCCTCTTGATGGTCATCATAACAGTCCCCTGGGGCTTAAATGTCTGCGTGCAGCCAACCATCAGGTACTGAACAGCCTCTCTTTGACTAGGTCAGCAAGAACTGGAACCAGCACGGTAAGCAAGAAAACGTAGCTTTGTTTTTTGTAGTTCTCTTATGTTCCAGGTTCCCAGGCCAGTAAGATTTGCTGAGCAGAACTTTGTAACTCTGCTGCGCTGACACATTCCCTTCTGAGTTTCTTTTCCGGAAACTATGGAACCTCCTGCAGCCACTGGATAACTACAAAGCCTCACACAACCTGCTGGAGAAGACAAGTGATGCCCCACCACAGATTGTGCCCAAGGACCCCCAGAACCTGCACACGAGGCTGAAAGACTGACCAATGTTAACCCCTAGCTCATTATAATGCTAAAATCCCCACCCTGGGAGGGACTTGTCCCCCATTTTTTGATCATGGCACGTATGTACTAGCATGATTCCTCACTGTGCTTGCGTGCCCTGCACTCCGCCCCAAACACGTAATGATGCTCACTCCCCTCGTGCATTGTCCATTTCAACTCCAGAAAACCCCCTGACCCTGTTGACTGGGGAGACGGATTTGAGACAGTTCATACCTCCCCCACCCCGACGCAGGGACATCTGTAATAGATCTTTTCTTCCGTGACAGCCCTCCTCGGCTTTCTAATCAGCTCTCTGTGCGGCCAGCAACAGTGAACCCCTTTGTGGGTTTGTTAACAGAACATAAAAAGGTATTCGACTGGTGTGACTCATGACTTGTGAATTCCATCCTGAGACCAAATAACTCATTCATGATGGAGACAGAGAACAGAATCAACAAAATTGAGAGGCCGATCAAAAGAGTGAAATTGTTAAATCAAACTAAAATTTGGCCTGAGAAAGCCTCTGTACTCACACGCTTGAGTGTTCACATATGAACCACAACCTACCCTAGTACACAAACAAACTGAAAACCTGGTTTAGGAGTGTGCTTCTGGAAAGCATCTGAGCCCCAGCCAATGAAACAGCCAGGCTTCCATCACTCACAGGTGGTCGGAGGTTTGAACTCAAGCTGTCCAAACCTGCCTGAATAAGGCAAACCCCGCGAGCTGTTTCTGCACCTCACCTCTGTTCTCCATATGTCACTTTCCTTTTCTTGTGCAGAAATCTTATCCAGCCATGTGTCAGCCCCAGGGTCTCTCTGAATCTGTTCCGATGCTGGGGGCTGCCCTATTCCTGAATCATATTTTGCTTTTTTCTTGTTCAATTAAACTCTGTTAAATTTAATTTGTCTAAAGTTTTTCTTTTAACACACATTAATCATCAACATACATAAGTGCACCTGAGTACACACGCATGTACATCATCACCACTACGAGGTCATCGCCTGAATCTATTTATTCCAGATAGTGTTTGGCTGATTTGCCATTATTTTAATTGCTGGAGCTTAATATAAGGCAAATATTCTTTCATTGTTTTTCTTTTTCAAAAATTCCTTAACTATTTTTAACTGTTTATTTGTTCAGGTGAACTTCAAAATCATTTTGATCAAAATCCCCAAAAGTATTTCATTACAATTTTCACTAAAGTAACACTAAGCTCATGAATTCCTCTAGGAAAAGCTGACATTGTGGTCCAGAATTTTATATTTTCAAATCTCTTATACCAACAAGTAAAGTTTTGTGATTTCTTTTCATCATAGGTCAGCATGTTTCTGTTACACTTATGCATGGGTATTATGAGTTTTTTGTTGTTATTGTGAAGAGAATAGAATCTTTTATGTTCATTTTTAGCTCCTATGTCTCTACTTATTCACTGCAGAACGGGGACAATCACTCCAGACCTGGTGTTTGCCTGCTGCTGTGGGGTCCCTTTGATTTCCTCCAGAGCAGGACCCCAGGTGCTGATGCTGCGGCCACCTCCACTCCTCTCCCCTAGCCCATCCCCAGAGCTGCAGGGACTCTGAGGATTGGGTCTGCACTTGAAGTGAGGGGGAGGGGTGGCTGCAGACCCTGATTCCTGGGGTAACTGTGAGTGGGTGAGGGAGGCCCCCTGAAGGCAGAGAGGGTCTCCTTTCTTGCTGCCTTTCTACCCATTGCAGAGATCTAGGCCAGCAACCATTTCTCACATCAGCTCAACCCCTCCAAGTGGAGCGACCTTTCCTAAAGTGAGTTGCAAACGATTGCTCAAAAGCCTTAATTGCCAGTGCTTTGGAGTTTGGGCTCTATTTTTGGATTTCCTGATTGTGATGTGGGGAGGTGTAAGTGTGTGCTGGGGCAAAGGGGGGTGCTGAGGAGTCCAGCCGGAGACAGCTGCTGTCACATATCAAAGTTATAATCTTCCCAAAGAGCACTGACTTGAAGCTGCAAGTTAGGACTCCTTGACAGTTGGGGGCGACACCCCAACCCAGCTCTACTGCCTCTGCCCCTTGGTTGTGCTCTCTCCACGGGCAGGCTCAGAGAAGAACTGCGGAGCCCCTTGGTCATGAGGCCCACCCGTGTCGAGCGCTGCTGTTACCCACAACGATGAGTTCAAATTTAGAAGGAGATCTGCAAGTGACACAGCATGAACATCAAGATATTAATATCCACAAACGTTGTGCATGTACAGCAAGTCTTCACTAAGAGTCATCCATAGGTTCTTGGAAACTGTGACTGCAGTGAAATGATGTATAAGGAAACTAATTTTCCCATTGGGGAATTGATAAAAAGAAGAGTCAAGTTGCTATGGCATATTCTGGCCACAAAGACATCGCTTAACTTCTAAATAAAGACCAAAATGCTTCTAATATTAAACGTTGATGTAAATGTGAGATGTACGTACATTTAAGAAAGATTAATAAAAACAAGTAAGATAATTATTTACCTAATAATAATTATTCCAGTTCAGGGTCTCGGGTGGCTGGAGCCCATCCTGGCAGCTCAGGGCGCAAGGCAGGAGCCTGCCCTGAATGGGACGTCAACCCACCGCAGGGTGCACTCACACACACACCACCCTCACTCAGGCTGGGACCGTGTAGACACGCCAGTTCACCTAACGTGCACACCTTTGGGATGCAGGAGGAAACCAGAGGACCCGGAGGGAAACCTGAGCAGATGTGGGGAGAACATGCAAACTCCACCCAGATAGTGGCTGAGGCTGGGAATAATTTATTTTTTTTTGGTTAATATAAGGGAATAACATTGAGTGAAATAACATCATTCGAGGACCTGCTGTGTAATATTTTGCACTGTCAAAAGACAGGCTTTTCAGATGTCTCCACAGATCACCCTGACAAGCATGACATGAGAGGACATGGGGGAAGGAGCCTAGACTCAGACATGAGCCTCTCCTGGGGTCAGTTCGTGGCCTGGCTCTATCATTCGACAACCTTGCCATGTACAGCCCATCACTAAATATCAAAGCCTCAGCTTTCACAGCTGCGAAATGCAGAGCAGTGACCTTCTTGGAGGACAAAGGGGTGGCCACATACATGGTAGGGACCTGAAGCCAGGCTGTCTGACACTGGCCCGATTGCTTCCTGGCTGTGTGGCCGCAGGTGAGTTATGTAACTTGTTAGCTGAGCCTGCCAAGTAGCCTGGGTCAGTGTCTGGCGCTGCACCCCCAGGACAGGGGTTGCAGGCTGACGCTGTGCTCTGCAGAGGGCTGCAGGTCCCCGCGGACACCCATCCTCGTTAGTGCATGGCTCACCTTAGACCCTGGAACTCATACACCAAAGTTTTAAAGAGGAGAGACCTGGAACTCCTCCCCACATCTGAGTATTTGGGGATCCAACAGAAGTCTTACCAGACACTCAGCAAGGTTTTCATGGTTGCGGCAGATAAGATCAAATTAGATGGGACAAGAGTAGCTAGAAGGGAACCAAGGTCTACAAAGCACAGCGGTGGGCCCCCCTCGGTTCAGGAAAGAGCTGGAATTAACTTCAAATACCCCTGGATGCTACCCCTTACCCTCTGGGTGCCCTTAGGTAACTTCCTGGACCTCTCTGGGCCTCTGTTTTGCCATCAGTAAAGCAGGGATGGTCACGCCTGCTCGCAGAACTGCAGGTGGACTTCACGCAATGGCAGTGTCCAGGGCCTGGCCGAGCCCTGGTAAGTGCCCTCCATAAGGCAATTACTCTGCCACCCTCCCCAAAACCTTATCTTCAGAGAGCCGCCCTCAGGAATGGATAATTTCAGGGTCACTTGATTCCCGCCGTCCCCATGCTGGGCAGTGAGGCCACCTCCAGCTGCTGCCCCTTCTCCTCCCTCCCGCCTTGCCTTCGTGCACTCGAAATGAGAGGTGCCCATTGTCACGGCCCTCAGGCTTGCTCCATGCCTCCGCCCTGAGAGGGCTTCTCTGGCCGGGTTGGGTTCTGGCTAGTGTGGCGGGCTGGGCCAGCGCTCTGTGACCGTACTTGGGCTGTGGCAACGTGGAGAGGCACGGCAAGAAATCAGATGGAGAATGGGCTCCAGCAAGCTCGGCCGGGACTGAGAGCCCTGGTCAGACGAACAGAGCCGGGCCCAGCTGCTGGCAGAGCCCTGTGTGCCCCCGACACCAGAAATGCCTCCATGGCTCCCAGCCCGTCTCTCCACAGCAGCACTCCAGAAGCTTCTGGCCCGCAGAGGCCTTCCAAGCGCCCACCCACCTAGCCACCGAGAGCCCACGTGGGCCTGATTTAGGGAAGGAATATGGCCAGTGCAGGCCTCACCACACACCCTGGGACCAGACCGTCCTCCAGGCCCCGTCTGTGCTGGACTGTGGGAAGCCCAGGCAGGTGAGGCCCAGGCTGAGCCAGCAGCAGGGCTGTCGGGAGCCCCAGGCCTGAGTAGGGCAGCCCTCCGGGGGCGCTTGGGGTAACCACCGTGAGGTCAGGAGTGTGTCTCTGAAAGAGCGGCGGGGCATTCTGAAGGGTGGGGGCCAGGCCCAGCGTCACCTCCAGCTCTATGACTCCACTCAGTCCGCCTCGGCAAACTGGGAAAATAAACGGTAGCACCTACTCATATAGTCACTGGGAGGATAAAGCAGTGAAAACGTGGAAGGCTCTTAGGCCAGCAACTGGCCCACAGGACACCCAATCAATATCAGTCCTCATTTACATTAAGTCACAAGAACTATTGTCACAATTTT
>CAUYSK010054504.1:0-20275 GCA_963575035.1 Avahi laniger
GTATAAGAAAGACACCTGTACCCGAATGTTTATAGCAGCATAATGCACAATTGGAAAGATGTGGATACATGTACTTCTTTACAGAACCTTTCTGCTAGTGGCTTTCATGTTATTTTAGTCATATTCCATGGGAGGGTGGGAAGTAGCTTACAAGTGACCCATGCATATATATGTCTACAATCCCTTGTCTTCAATTCTGTAAGCCAAAAAGCTCTGAAATTTCAAAGGATTTTTTCAACTTAATTGGTGGCAAAACCTAGCCTCAACTAACATGAGGTTATTTACAGTTTTAATTTTTCCCACTCAGTGTGAATATATGCATATGTTGCTGGTGAAATATTAATGTTCTTGTTTATAGGGTACTGCCCCAAATTCTGTTGCGATGTCATGGAATATAGGGCATATGTACAGTATTAACTTATAAAATTCAAAAACTTCTCAATTCTGAAACATTTCGTTGGGGTTATTTGTTGCTAAAAATTGCTTTTGTAGTAGTTGTTGTTACTGCAAGAGTTTATATGTGGTAAATTGAAAATAGCAAAGAAAGATTAAGGTGTGAGTAGTAGGTTTATTCATCAACTGCTAGACTGACTCTACCATGCCAGGTTTGTAACACAAGTGATTCAGATCACAGACTAAAAAGTAGTATGCATCTTGGACCTTTACGGCACCACCTTTTGATGGAGTTTAATCACTTAAGATAGTGGGTCACAAACTTCCCTACACATTAACATCACCTGAGGATCTTTAAAATACACTGGTGCCTGGCTCTCCTCCACATTCCCCAGACATTCTGATTTAATTTTTAAGATATGAAACCTAGGTATAGGGATTTTTTAAAGTTCATCAGGTGATTCTAATGTACTCCAAAGAATGGGAACTACTGGTCAAAGTGAAATAAGACAAAGCCAAAAATTAACGTGTTAAAACCCTTCATATGTGAGAATAGAATGACAAGAAAACAGAAATGAATAATACTCTTTGGAAATACACAATAACAAGTAATCATTTTTTTTAATTATATTAAGATTTTAAGTAACTAGAGGAAGATAAATTCAGGTAAATAAAGATCATGATATGCTGAAAAAAAATTCCTGTGAATATTATCACATATTGAGGGTATATTGAAGGAATAGTAAACTGTTACCAAAATTGGTAATAGGTTACATAGCAAATGCAGTTTCTCAAAAGGCTTTTATGTCATATTCTTAAATATTTTTTCTCCTACTGTTTGAGATGATTGACTTAAAGAAGATTATTATTATTATTTATTTTTATTTTTTTGAGACAGAGTCTCACTCTCTTGCCTGGGACGAGTGCCGTGGCGTCAGCTTAGCTCACAGCAACCTCAAACTCCTGGGCTCAAGCAATCCTACTGTCTCAGCCTCCCGAGTAGCTGGGACTACAAGCATGAGCCACCATGCCTGGCTAATTTTTTCTATATATATTTTTAGCTGTCCAATTAATTTCTTTCTATTTTTGGTAGAGACAGGGTCTCGCTATGGCTCAGGCTGGTCTCGAACTCCTGAGCTCAGAACAATCTGCCCGCCTTGGCCTCCCAGAGTGCTAGGATTACAGGCGTGAGCCACTGCGCCCGGCCTCCAGAATATTTTCATCACACTGAAAAGAAATCCCATATCCATTAGCAATCACTTCCCATTTTCCTCCAACTCTGCCAGCCCTTGGCAACCACCAATCAATTTTCTGTCTCTGTAGATTTGCCTATTATGGACATTTCATATAAATAGAATCGTGCAATATGTGGTCTTTTGTGAGTGGCTTTTTTCACTTAACATAATGTTTTTAAGGTTTGTCCATGTTGTAGCATATAATCAGTATTTCATTCTTTTTTATTGCTTAATAATATTTCATTGTATGGATATACCCACATTTTGGGTTGTTCCCAACTTTGAGCTAGTATAAATAATGTTGCTGCAAAAAATTCATGTACAAGTACCCGTGTGAACATGGGTTTTCAATTCTCTTGGGAGTAGAATCGCTGGATCGTATGATAACTCTATGTTTAACTTTTGGAGGAACTAACAGACTGTTTTCCAAAGTTACTGCACCATTATACATTACCATCAGCAATTTATGAGGGTCCCAATGTCTTCAAAGCTTCAATAACACTTATTTTGTTTGTTTGTTTATTTGTTATTCTAGCCATCCTAGTGGGTGTGAAATGGTATTTTGTGTTTTTGTTTTGCATTTCCCTAGTGACTAATGTTGAGCATCTTTTCATGTGCTTATTGGCTATTTGCATAACTTCTTCAATGAAATGTCTACTCATATTTTTTTACCCTTTTTAAAATTAGGTTATTTGTCTTTTTATTGATATTTTGTTGAATTGTAATGTTCCTTGTATATTCTGTATACAAGTCCCTTTGCAGATATATGATTCACAAATATTTTATCCCACACTGTCTTGATTACCATTTCTTTGTATTAAGTTTTAAAATCAAGAGGTGTGAGTCCTCAAACTTTCTTCTTCTTTACAAGACTATTTTGGCTATTCAGGTTTCCTTGCATTTTCCGTATGAATTTTATAGTCACGTTCTCAACTCCTTCAAAAATAAAGCAGCTAGGACTTTGAAAGGGATTGTGTTAAATCTGTAGATTAATTTGAGTAGTATTGCCATTGTAGCCATGTTAAGTCTTCCAATCCATGGACATAGGATGCTAGGGCAAGTCATTTAACCTTCCTGGTCTCATCTGTTTTATTTCTAAAATGGGAATAATAATAACCATTCTATCTCACAGAGTTGTGGTGAAAACTGCATGAGAAAATTCTTCTTATGGTGGGAAATATAATATAAATGTAAGGGATTATTTATGATAGCACCATAAGAATCAGTATTGCCTCTTTATGTGATAACTCTGAGGAGCATTAAAAACATTGGTTGATATTTGCTTTTTTCTAAAATTAGTTTAATTTCTTTAAGGTCACATTTTCTATTTCCTAAGTGCAGCTGGTGCCCTAGCAGTCTCCATGAAATAGTGATAAAGAGTATTGGCTCCAGAGCCAGACTACCTGCTTTCAATTCCCAGTTCTACCACCACATTTGCCCTTACACAAGTTACTTGGCTCTCTGTCACTCAGCATTCTCATTTGCTAAATGGGGATAATAACACTGTAATACCTACCTTGTAGAGTTCTTGTTAAGACTGAATGAACTAATTCACATAAAGTACTGAGAAATGTACTGACACATTGTCATGACTTAATAAATGTCAACCATCATTACAGCCTCATATAAAAGTACTTGAGGGCTCTACACCTAGTGGCATTTATAATCAAGTATATGTGAAATTGCCTGCAGCCTCTTGGTTTGCAGACTTGAGTAAGTCTGGCATTTGCTTGGAGCTGGAGTGAGTACCCCCTGTAAAGAAACTAGACTGAAATGGAAATTCTCACACAATAAACTAGAGACTACAATTTCCCTGGCTGGATATATTAATAAATAATTTCTTTTAAAATGAATATGACATTGTGCAATGTAAAGCCCTTCTTAGTTGTTTAAACAGAAAACACACAGATTTCTTAGGATAATTATCAATATTTCTTGAGAAACCACTGCAAATAACATTGCATCATCTTTTTTCTTTAGGAGTCTATTTCTCTCTGCTCCTAGGTTTTGCTTATTAGAAACAGCTAGGAGAGAGTCGGAGCTGTATATGCACATCCATGCTGTGCCTATCTCCAGTCCCCTTATATAGTCTGATCCCTGATGATATCTTGTTCTAGGGAAGTTGTGTTGGGTTGATTGCTGGTATAGCATTCTGCCTGCTGCTAGTCTTCTTGAAGGTTGAGCTCAGGGAAATCGTCAGGAGCAGACTGGGAATCATGACATCCAATCCCATAATGACAGCTTATAAAAGACACAGAGTAATTTTTCCTAAAACCAGAGGATCAGGGGATTTGCAGGGGCCCTTGACAGGCCATCCAGATTATAGTTCATTCCTCAGCCTCCAGGAAGACCTATAGTGAAACCATTTAGGACAAACTGATGTGTGCCCCCTCCACCCCTGTGCTCTCTGCTATTTAGTCCATTTCCTACTTCAAGGGTAATGAATGTTAGGACACTTGAGCATTTACATGGAGTTAAGGGGATAAAGCCTTAGATAGGAAGGCTCCCCTCCACAAATCCCTCATTCCCCAGCATGGAAAACCTAAGAAACAAAAGGGCAGAAGAGAAAAAGCCAAATAGCAACAGATCCCTTGTGCCAGCCAAGTGTTGCTTAGCAGAGCAACCTGGGTATTGGATGTGGGTACAGCCATGTGGAAGCAATAAAGTAAGTCAAAGGCAAGGAAATCTAGTAACAGGCTTGTAGTCCAACCTTAGAGGAAAGCTCTGATGCACTTAAGAATATTTGAGACATTCTGATGAAATGATTTCTGTTTGTTGCTGACAATAACTAAAAAATAATTTATGAAGCCAAAGGCTGGTAAGTACTAGTCATAGCCTGATGTGAACCCCAAAAAGAATTTCATTAGTTTCTTTTAAAATTTAGAATTGTGGCCTCAACCTCCTTATTCTTCTCTCCCAAATTCTGCTCTCTAGTTGGCTCCCATTTTATTTCTCTCCACCAAAAAGTTCTTCTGTCCCCCATGTTTAAAAATTAGGCTTCCATTCTCCCAGCTCATCATTAAAATTTATGTTCTTCATAATGCAGATTCAACTAAATATGAAGTAGAAAGCAACTTGATTGAACTAATTCAAACTAAGGTAGAGATGATTGAAAAGTCTTGAATGATCTCAGGACTCTGCATTTTAAAAGTTTGGTTTTCGCTAAATTAATTTCTAATCTTGGAAAAATTATAAACTAAGTCATCTGATAAATTTTTTTGGAGGGAAGGTTTGGGGAGAGGGAGGGGCTCTCTGGTGCCCTTCAGATCACACACTACTTTGCCCACACCGTTTTGGCTATATTGTAGTTGTAAAGTCATCCATGACAGGAAGTATGGCCACAACCTCAAAAAGCCTATCCACTCAGAAGCATAACGCCTTGAAGCATTAGGATTTAAATGAAAGTGAGAATCCAAGCTGTGGCAGTTGTTTATTGGGTCTCTGTGGAACTTTCCAGTTGGCATCTCCCTGGAGGAAATTTTCCCTCTTTGTTTTATACTTATAGAGAAGTCTGACAAAGGCCCATGATTGCTGTGTCTTGGAGTTTTCTTGCTGAGAGGCAGTTTGTAAGAGATGAATGAGAAGGTAAGCATCAAGATGGAGTTTAAGATTGAGATGCTCTAAACTAATGGGGAAAAAGAGAGAGCCCTTTGAATCTGTCAACCTGAGTCAACCAGGTAGATAGTGTCTTTTTTGTCCTCTGCTATAATTTGGATATTTGACCCTTGAAACCTCATGTTGAAGTTTGATCCCCAGTGTTGGAGGTGGGGCTTAATGGAAGGTGTTTGTGTCATGTGGGTGGATCCCTTATGAATGGCTTGGTGCTGTCTTCAAGGTAAGAAGTGACTTCTTG
Organism: Avahi laniger; assembly: GCA_963575035.1. Lineage (NCBI taxonomy): Eukaryota > Metazoa > Chordata > Mammalia > Primates > Indriidae > Avahi > Avahi laniger. The sequence continues at coordinate 5,482 of CAUYSK010054504.1, forward strand.
CTCTGTTAGTTCCTGTGAGAGTTGATTGTTAAAAAGAGCCTGGCATCTCCCCTCCTCTGGCTTTCTCTTTCACCATGTGATCTCTGCGTGCTGGTTCCCCTTTGCCTTCCACCAAGAATACAAGCAACCCGAGGCCTTCACCAGATGCAAATGCCCAATCTTAAAGTTTTCCACACATCAGAATTGTGAGCCAAATAAACCTTTTTATTTACAAATTACCCAGCCTCAGGTATTCCTTTATAGCACCATAAATGGACTAAGATACCCTCTCAATTTGACAGATAGTGAAATTCAGTATTGGGCTGACACTCACACACACACTTGTGACATGGGCGTGCATTGCTTCACAAGCAGATTTACTTCAGACAACAAGCAACCAATCCTGCAGTGAGGATCCATCTGGCTGGGCAGTGACTGGTTTGCAGATACATAGCTCTGCTTGAGCTTTGGAAACACGCTCTTTAAGCTTTTTCCCTTGGTGTTTCCACCTCATCACCAGCATTGCCCTCCTTCACACACCAGGACATACTATATGGTTTGCAGGGGCAGTATATCCCTCACTCTGGATGACAGAACAGCCAAACAAGATCCAAGAGAAAGGGAAAGTTAATGAGTGGAAAGATTTCAAAACTTCCAAAGCAGGCTGCCTGAAAACTTTGAAAAGATCTTTAATTCTGATGGATTTAGCTGCTTAATATCTTTAATAGAAGCAATTATGTATATTGTTTATTAATAAATGCTATGTTTATCTCTTCATTGGCACCTACTCTGCTCTCTATCCTGACCGGAATACCTACCCATGTGGTTTTCATCCATGTCTGTGAATCAGAATTACCCAAGGAATATATATATATTTTTAAAATCTAGATGACCCAGGCCCATCCCAAACCTACTGAATAAGAGTCCCTGGAAAAGTGGCACAAGTATTCACATATTGTTTTTTAAAATTTTTTAATATTTTTTGAAGCATAGCCAGAATTAAAAACCACTTCCTTAGTCTCATCTGGACTAATTTCATTTTTACAACAAGTCTGTGAGGTATGCATTATTACCCTCACTTTATAGATGAGGAAATTTAGGCCTATAACATTTCAATGATTGGGTGAGATCACATGGCTATAAATTTGCTAAGCTAAGATTCAAAGCCAGGCCCATGTCTCCAAAGGAGACAGTACCCTGATATAGACTTCTTTTTTAAATTTATTTTTTATTTGTATATATTCATGAGGTACAAGTACAATTTTGCTACATTAATATATTGCATTGTGGTGAAGTCAGAACCTTTAGTGCATCCATCACTGAAATAATATACATTGTACCCACCAAGCAATCTGTAAAACATATTTCTACCCAGTTATCCAAGCCAGAAACCTGGGCAGCATTTCTAACTCCTTTTTCTCCCCTCAGTGCCCTCTTCCCCAGCATCTATCTAATCAGTCATTAAGTCTTACCTGCTCTCTGCCCTAAGTAACTCTGAGATCATCTCTATCTCCACATCCAGGCCACAGCTAGCTCTGTTTCTGACTGCAACAGCCTCCTAACCTGACTCCTTTTGCTTTTGTCTTGATCTCCATCTTCCATCTCACTGCCCATGTCCAGATTCTCCCTTTCTACCCAGTCCCTGAGTGACACATAGGTAACATTTCATGTATTCCAGAATGAATTCACGGTGACTGTCTGGTGCACCATGTTGGAAAGGGTTATGTGGCTGTATCAGGGTTTATTGAAAGTAGGACAGTGCTTTTTAAGAACACTGTAAGAGAGTATCATGATTGTGTACACAACCTCTTTTAAACCAGGAGTCTTGCTCTAGTAGTTTCCATCCCTTTCTTGGTCTTTAATTTCATCATCATATCAACATTTTTCTACTCTTTTAAAATCTAACCATCATTTTCCTTGATAGAGAAGATGGAAGCAACATGGGTACCAAGCAATTTCATAATCTCCCTGTAGTTACTACCATTATACTATCACATTATAAATCTCCCATCTAACCAGGCCTGACCTTGCTTAGCTTCCAAGATACATTATAAATCTCAATCCACAGACATATATTCTCCTTCTTCTTGTTCTATCTAACCAAAAAAATAAAAAGCCCTTTTTTAGGGGATGTGGGAAGGTTGTTGTTCTTGATAGCTTCTGAATCCTTAAGTCATTGTGGGTTTTGGCTTTTGTGGTTTTGTCACTGCAGTTTCATTCCACTCATTTTTGTTTGTGTTTGGTTGTACCAGTGTCCCTTCATTCATCTTTTGTCTATGTATATTATAAATATTTATACGTATATGGATTATACATACACAGGCATGGTTACTTCAATGTTATAAATCATAAAATCCCTTTTTGTCTGGAAGGAATTTTAAAGATTTTATTTTTTCCAATGGTTTTCAAACTTTTTCTGGCTGCAGAACTCTTTCTCCAGGAAACTTGTATTCAGAATCCCAGTATATAAAATGAACATTCATAGAACCTGGTGGAGCAAGAAAGGAGAATTGCCTCTTCCATGTCTTTGGGCCTTGAAACAGCTACATAGCACAATTTTAAAGCTCCAGTGGTAATCACCTCCCCCAATTTACTAATAAGAAAATGGAGGTTTAGAGAAGTAAAGTGACTTGCCCAAAGTCACACAGCATGTAGTAAATCAATATCTAAAATTTAAATTTCTTAATTTTAAATCCGATGCTCTCTTTTCTAATGCATTCCATATGGAAACCAGCATCATGTCCAGAAGTTCTAGAGGAAAACTCTGGTTACAAGACAAAATAATAATATTAACAGTGAACATATCTTGAGTGTTTACTATATGCCAGGCACTTTTACTGCTTTACTTCTGACTATGCTCTTGCTCTTTTAGAGTGCCTTCACCTGAATTAAATACTATATCTGCACCATTCACATGTTTCTGATCATCTTTTGAATACATCCAGCATCTTTGCCTCTTCACTCCCACTTTTAGTGTCTTAATTCAGGTCCACATTATCTTTTTTAAAAAAGTAACAGCTTTATGGAAATATAATTCATATACCATAAATTAGCATAAATAGTACACATACAATGGTTACTAGCATATATACAGAGTTATGCAACCATCACCACAATCTAATTTTAGAATATTTTCATCACTCCAAAAAGAAACCCCATTCCCATTAGCAGTCACTCCCCATTTTCCCCTCTCTGAAGCCCTCAGAACCACTAATCTACTTTGTGTCTATGAATTTGCCTATTCTGGATACTTCATTTAAGTGGAATCATACACTGTGTGGTCTTCTGTAACTGGCTTCTTTCACTTTGCATGTTTTCAAGACTCATCCATGTTGTAGTATGAATTAGTGTTTTATTCCTTTTTTGTGACTGAATAGCAGTCCATTGTATGGATGGATACATTTTGTTCATCCATTTGTCCATTGATGAACTCCTTATTATTTCTTGTTTGAACTAGTGCAATAGCATTCTGACTTGTGCTCCTACCTACATTACTCCCTCTGCTCTTCCCACTGTCATTAGGAATATTTTGTAAAAGTACAGATTTGCCATCACTACCTCAGTGGTTCCCTATTCTAAGCAGGAAATCACAAACTTAACTGCCTCTGGAGGCAAGGTAAGTAATATAAAAGTGTGAACTTGTGAGATGCAAGACAATTTTTGAGTGGTGGGTTCAGTGGTCAATTGGAGAGTAAGTCCTGCTTGGAGGCATTGAAATTTGAAGTTTTAAAAAGGAAAACAAACCATTGTGCTCACCTGAAAAGTAGCCTGCTTTTTTTCTGTGCCTTGTCTATAGGAGAACCACCAAATCTCTTATCAAGGCTCTTTATCACCACCTGACACCAGTCGTACCTCCTAGTTCCTCTCCTGCATCTCTGCCTCCTTCTCCTCCCTACCATTCTGTCCTACTCCACGCTCTAGCCATCTCATGCTATTGAAAGGGCCCAAATTACCCTTCGTACTTCCCAGATTTTGTGCCTTTTTTGTTTCCTCTGCATAGAATACCCGCCTTCTATTTCTCTTCCTAGAGAACTGATTCTCCATCCTTTAAGATCCAGCTTAAATTTTATCCACTCTACTATCCTTTGTAGTATACCTCTCTTATCACACGTACCACATTATAATTGAACATCCTGTGTGCAGACCCATCTTCCCTACCATGCTATAAGCTCCTCCAAGGCAGGAATGCTGTTCTAGTCAGTGTTGTATTTTTAGAAACCTATCAAAATGCCATTGAAACTCTTGGGGTAGGTTGGTTGCTTTTCTGTCCCACAGAGCATGTATCTGCAGCTGCCAGTGTTCTCCAGCTAGTTATTTTCTGGGTATAGGTGCTCCTCACTGTCCAGCAGTCTACAGAGAGGAGACTCCTATGCTACCATATTTGGCTAGAAAGAAGGGATATGTCCCTGCCTTTTCTTGGAGCAACTATTCAATGGATCCCATGTTTAAGCAGTTCTTGGTCCAAAGCCATCTGAAGTGGGTGTGTTGGGGTCTGAAATTGGACATTGTGATACTGGTCTAGCTACCTCAGTGTCTCATACCACACAAGGGATGATCCTTATTGTCCAGGCCTGGGAAGTGGAGGACGGTGGTCCCAACTGGATGTTCCCTAGGACTTTGGAGAGTTTTCCATGTGAACCTCCATCATTCTCCAACTTGCCCCCTTCCCTTCCCTTCCCACAGTCCTCATTCCTTTCCCTCTTCTTTGTCTCAGCCTTCTCCATCCCACTTTCCCCTCTGTGTCATTTATCCCAATAGAAATAATCAAACCTCAAGATCCATCAACTCTCCCTTTGACTTACAGATTTTGCAGCCTCAGAAGATCGACAAATGTCAATATATTTTCCCTTTTTTTCTGTTGCTACTGGTCTGTGTAGGCCAGGGTAGGTGGTCTCAAGGGTAAGCTTTTGTCACAGAGGGGATAGGGTATGCCAATGATTTTCTGCTCAATCCTATAGTCTTGTTCATCCCTGAAAGTGTACGCAGTTAAACAGACACTTCTCTGGTCATCAGAAATTCACTTCCTTCCTTAACATAACTAGTACTCTTGCTTTATTATGTGGTGAAAACACTTGCCATCTCCCAGCCCAGCATCTGTCTTTTATTCTCCTTCCTTCCTTCTTTTCTTCCTTCCTTTCCTCCTTCCTTTCTTTCTTGCTTTCTTTTCTCACAGAGGTGGTGGTGGGAGATGGGAAGACAGCCCAACTTAGCTTGTTATAGATTTTATTTGTCTGTAGCAAAGGTCCCAACAAAGATCATTTCTATTACTGAAATACAATTCCACAAAATTTATTGAATGCCTTCTGTGTGTTGGGCAGTATCCTGGTTGTGATTTGTTTCCATGAACTAGTATTATGAAACTTCTCCGGAACTGGCCAAATCAAAGGGCTTAAGATTTCATGTTGAAACCCAGGATTTTCTCCAATGAATAAGTTCTTATGCAAAGTTAGTTGCATGTAACACAAACAGAAGGTTTGATTATTTTGGTAGCAATCTAGAAGTACTATTCCCAGTGCTCTCTTCATCAGTGTTCATTCAACCGACCAACATGGACTGATCGCCTGCTATGTTTCAGACACTGTATTAATTACTGTGGCTACACTGATGAAAAAGATGTCCCTATCTCATGAAGGAAGCAAATATATATAATACTAAATGCATTACAATGGTTAGAGTGATGTAACCAAGGTATGAACAAAGTGATTAGTGCAGAGGTTGGCAAACCGCTGGCCACTTGTTTTAGTGAATAAAGTTATATTTTGGAACACAGCCATGTCCATTCATTGACTTATTGTCTATGGCCACTTTATGCTACAGTGGCAGAGTTGTGGCAAGAGAGACTGTGGTCTGCAAAGCCAAAAATATTTACTCCCTGGCCCTTTATAGAAAAAGCTTTCAGACTCCTGCCTTAGAGAAATTGTCTGTTTAAGGTAATCTGCAAAGCATCAAAGAGGTGATGTTTGAGCTGGAACTTTTAGAATTAGTCATACTTTTTCAGGTATACAAGAGGGGAAAGGATATTATAGACAAAAAGATCAGAGGCAAAAGTGAAGCAAAGATACAGAAGTACAAAAAAGTAAGACCTTTACTAAAAACCATTGAATGATATACTTTAAATGGGTGAAGTACAATATGTGAATTGAATGCAGGGAAAGCTGTTTCTTTAAAAAAAAAATATTGGGAAATGGTCCAGTGTGTCTCAATGGAGCATTAGAGTGAGACAGTTTTATGTTGTGCATTACAAGATGTTTAACCTCCCTAGTTTCCACCTATAAATGCCAGTAGAGTCCTCTAAGCTTTATGACAGCCCACACTACCATCATACACTTCCAAACACCCCCAGAAGGGCAGTAACAGGCTTACTAAGAGGCACTGATAGTCCCATGTGGCTTGAGTACAGAGTGTATGGAGGAAGTGTCAGGCAGTGGCATGATAAGGAATTTCAATGCTATCCTTGTGGCAGTCAGTCCTCCTCCGAGTCCACAGTTCCTGTACTAAGATCTCTCCTTTTGGGAAAAGCTGCTACCTCTCTGTAAAGGAAACTTTTCTAGGAGATCCCAAGTGTCAGCCTCAGATGGAAAGCCCAGAAAAAAGTAGATGCTTCCATAATTCCATCCCTAGCCATGGCCCACCCGGTGGGAGGCTGACCATCCCATCAAGCTGTGGCCAATTGAAGTGAACAAATTTGCTGTAATGCCATCACAGAGACACAGCTGGAACGTGCAACTTTATAGTGAACAAACTGGGTCGTTAAGCACGCATTAGCAGCTGGTAACCCACCCTTTAAAACTATTAACATGCTGATAAGACATTTTAAACACTCAATAAATAAAAGATGCCATTAAAAATGGTGTGAACGTATTTATATGTTCCAAAGCTCTACAAAGTAAGAATGATTTATTTTTGTCAGTGCTTTTAATCCCTGCAACTTCTGCCTTTTCTACATTTTTTCACCACTCCTCTGAGAGAGGCGGGAAGCATTTGCATTCTCATTCCCCAGAAGCATTCTCAGGAGGGAGCAGGTTAACAGCATTCAAATAACATTTCAACAGGCTGGGGATACTGGGAGGTTGAAGTCAAGTTCTCTTCAACTCTCAATGTCAGCCAACTCCAGTATACTCTAAGCAGCAGTAATGTTTGCTGAGCCTTGAGAGAAGAGAATATGTTTTGAACAAAATGACAGTCACATTGTCACATTGGTTAGATTGCGTGCTGGAGGGCACTCAAGGACAAAGTTCACTTACCAGTATGTTGGTAAGGGGGGTTTAGTGAGATGTTTAGCTGCTTCAATTTTAAAGACCCTTTCCTGAATATGTTGCAATTATACTGCAATCAGGCTAACTTCTCTTTGTGCCTCCATCTCATTCACAAATTAAAACAACATTTTATGGGGTTCAGTTTAGTTGAAATTGTTGTAATTATTGCCTCATTGATTGCAAACCAGGAACCACTCACTTCTCTTAAATACAGACAGCTGGGCCATCTGTTCCCTATGAATCATGTAAACAGAGAAGACTTGAGAGAAGGATTTAAACACTTTCCAACCTGGCTCTGCCTTATTTCAAAAATGCAATCAACTGTCCAGAGACTTAACAGATGCAATGCTTAAGATCTGACCTGCCAACTTGATCCTCTCATGTAACATAGAAAGTTCTGGTTAGAAAATGAGGTCAAAGCCTCCAACCTAGTCATATTTGGTTTTCCTGCTCAATTAATTAAAGTTTTAAAAAATTACATAGGAAATACATACACGGGAAATAAAAATTCAAGCAGTATAGAATGGTACCGAATGACAAAATGCTCCCTCCCTGCCCCTTGCTCCCAGACAAATCCCTTTAGACCTCTGACTTTTCTGTTTTTAGTACTTTTGATGTTAATTGCATTACTCTAGTTTTTGGTCTATCAACTTTAATCTGTATTGAGACTTCCCACTAAGAAAGATGATGAATTTGGCTCCCTCATTCTCTCTCAATGTGGCCAAGACCCTAATTCATTAATCCTACCTCTCCTTCCCCCTTGAAATTTTTATTAGTTTTTAGTTTTTATATTAGTTCAATTCAAACTTCAAATAATGCACTTAAGCCTTGATTTCTTAATCCATCCACTTGGTTTTTATTTTATTACATCTATATGCAGCCAAATTTAATATTTTCCTTTTTATAGTTTATACTTTTTGTCTTGTTGAAGAAATCTTTCCCTGCTGCAAGATTATAAAAATATTGTCCTATATTTTATTTTAAAAATTATGTCTTTTATACTTTAGCCCCTAAACCATCTGGAATTGACTGTTGTATATAGTGTGAAATAGAGATCCAATTTCATTTTTTCCATATGGATAATCATTTGTTTCAGCACTGTTTATTAAACAGTCCAAGCTTGCCCCACTGTTTTGCAATGCCATTTCTGCTATATATCAAATGTTATACAACACTTAAAATAACCATTACTCTTTCTCTGGGATCTCTATTCTGTCTTCTTGGTCAATTTGTTCTAATTGAATTGCATGCCTGAGGGTCACCACAATCTCTGAACCTTAGTTTTCTCATCCTTAAACTGGGGATAACAATATTGTGCTCTAACTACCTCAGAGAACTGATGGGAAATCAAATGGAATAACACATGTAAAGATACTTTGACAAATGGAAAGTACTATTCCAATTATGGAACCATAACATGCTGGCATCAAAGTGACTTTAGATATCACTTTGTTAAGGCCTTTATATTTACAGAAGAGGAAACTGGGGTTTAGAGCAGGTGAGTGATCCGCTCACATAGAAGACATCCTTATTATGCTCCTAGAGTATGCTTCCTAAGGCCTCAACATAAAGCAAAGGGCATTTTATGTAATCCCACTAAAATATCAAGTCAAGGACTTAATCCTCTATGACTGTCTGTTGGGCACTGTTCATGCTTTCCCCAAAATGTGATGTAATTGCTGAAGGTTGATATATTACTTCCTGTGCCTTATGGCCGATTTCAAGGTTGAGTGGTGCAAATGCAGTTTTCCATAGCCACCTCTTATTTAACAGCACATATTGATATACATCACAGCCACTTAACAAATGGCATCTACCCAGTTGGTGCCTGTCACACAGCTATTACGTGTTAAATATAAGACACAGTTAGGCGATTTATGTTGCTGTTTTATGTAAAACAAGAACATCTATTTATAGAAACTAGCCCATCTGCAAATTGGCAAACGCACCTGAACAAGAAGACAAAAGTTTAATTTAAACATTAAATAGCAATAAAGATAATTAGAAACTTTCATTTTCAATGAGTTAGAAAAAAATCTGTCTCAAAGACTGAACTTGAGCAGATAAGCTACAAACAGGAAATAACTATTACCATATGATAAAGTGGGGTTATAAAAGCATTATTTTTATTTTTTGTTATCAAATATATCTTTTACACAAAAAGATTAAATATGCCTACAGTTTAAGGATTAATAATAAAAAATAAAACAACCACCCCTGCATCTATGACTTAGGTTAAAAAATAGTATATTACCAATACCTTAGAGGCCCTCAGTGTGTCGTCTGTTGCACCTCCCCACTCCCAGGGTAGCCACAATCCTGGATCTTATGTTAATTATTCCCATGTTTTTGTTTGTAATTTTGCCACCAAAGTATGATTCCCTAAAAAATGCATTGCATAATTTTGCCTTGTTTTGAAATTTACATAAAAAAGAATCATATTGTTTGTATTCTTCTGGCATTTTCTTCCTTCATCAGCATCGGAACCTAACTCACTGAGCCTTAGATACATTTTAAACTTATAAAAATTCAACTATATGATAGAAAAAGGAAAGAAAAAGAAAGAATTAGCAGAAATATTGAAAGAGAGAAGAATGGTCATTTAAATGGTGTTGGCAATTCTGTCCTATATCTAGAGTTGTCGAATAAAATATAGGACACAAAGTTAAATCTGAATTTCAGCTAAAAAAATCCCAAAATTTTAATATAGTTATTGCGTGGGACATACTTATACTAAAAAAGGTTATTGGATGTTTATCCAATATTCAAATTTAACTGGGCTTCCTGTTTTATTTTGTTTGCTAAATCTGGCAACCTATCCCATCCCATTCGTTCAATGAGCCTGCATCCAGAGTGAATGGATGTATGGAAAATATGGCTCTCTTGTTTTTTCAAAACATTTTCCAATGTCACATGACAGTGTTATATGTGAATCCAGTGCTCAACCGTAGGAATGATAATGTGTCCCAAAGCTGGAGGCAAAACTGGCTTCCTTCCTAGGTTATTTTTGAAGGTGGTTTTGATTGTACACAATACAATTATATAAGGAAATGCATTCAGTCACCAGTAACAGAGACCCAGGTACAGCATTTTGAAAATAAGAACTTATCCACTCATGTGAAGGAAGTCTAGAGATAGGCAGTACAGTGACGATATACTGGTCTCAAATGTCATCAGAGACTCAAGCTCCTATCTTTCTACTTCACCATCTTTGGTGCTGACTTGTGTCCTCAAGTTCACTTCATGGTCCATGATGGCTCCTAGAGCTCCAGTAATCAAGCTTACATTCCAGGCAAGAAATACAAGGGGTATGGGGCAATAAGGGCATTCACCAGCATTCTGTCCAAATTTAAATAGCTTTCCCACAAGTCCCTTTTAACAAGGTCTGCTTTGATCCCATTAACCATCCCTAGCTCAGAAATGTAGTTTTTAATAAACCATTACTATCCAGAAAAATCTCAGGTTTCTGTCACTAAGGATAAAAGGAAAAGTGGATATTGGCTAGGCAATTAGTAGTCTCTGCCACAGTGATTTTTGCCTTATCTGCTTAATTAAGACCCCAACCCCTGAGTAAGATAGGATTCCACTGTGATTATTTACAGGGAAAATTGTCTAAACTCTCATCCATTGCTTTTTTTGAATCATAAATAATCAGTCCAATTATATTAGCATGTTGGAAAAACAAAGTATAAATCTGTCTATAAAATTGACATACATTTTTTTTTAAGAGACAAAGAGGCTGCACTTGAACTCCCAGGCTCAAGGGATCCTCCTGTGTAGCTGGGACTCTAGGCATGTGCCACTATGCCTGGCTGAAATTTGACAAACATTTTAATCCAAACTACTACACTGCTATAAATAAGTAGCCCTTTCATTTAAATCTTTCACAAACAACATACTTTGTAATAATTAAGTACTAAAGGATGGCACTAATAAATGCAGTCAATCCTCATAAACACATTTTTATACCAAGAAACACTATTTAAAGGATCTTGTACATAACCCACGTATAGGGACGATCATCATGTCTCCTAAACTCTTTGGAGGGTGGTCAGAGATATACTATTGAGCAATGCTTTTTGTCTGACATAGAAGTGTGTTGGATGCTGTATCTATCCCCCTTAATTCATCAATAAACCATCATAGCCAGTTTGCGGGTTTCCAGAATCCTTGTTACCCCCTTCAGGGACACCATTTGGTTCTTTACCTTCATCTGAAAGGTACAGGGGGGTGCAGTGTAAATAAAAGATAGACAAATAGATTTTTTTAAGAAGTTATAGAAAGAGTGAGGTAAGGAAAGAGATTGAAATAAAGAGATACAATTTAATTTTAGAGCCATTTGGATATTCAATTTACTAATGATTTCCTGTATAAACAAGAGTTTATTCTATGGCAAAATTGCACTATAGTCCATAAGGTGCATGTTGGCTCCCTAATCTCCAACTTTTCCAAGTGTAAGAGTCAGTTCTGGAAACAGAAGGACCACCAACTACTACAGCAGGTTCCCCCCACAGTAACCTCCAAAGCAAGGTCCAGGAATAGAGCGGTGAGCATCACTGCAGTGTGATACTTGGTCCCACTTCCAGACTCAGACTCACCTGCCTGTATAAGTGGGTGCACATACTATTGCTCTGACTATACAGATACATTATATATAATTCACTATTGTCAAAGTGGAAAAATAAATAGTGACATTAACATCCACATATTTGTACCTTTGATCATGGGATTCATTCAGCCTGACATATTCTTCCTGTATCTTCTTTATCAAATCTGAACTCACGTTTTAAAGGCCCCGGTCAAGGGCTAACTCTTTTGTGAAGCTATCCCTAATTTCCTCAGGCAGAACTAACTTAACCCTCCTCTATACTTTCCCTACATTTTGCTTAGTACTGATTACTACTCCGTCTAGCACACATTTCATTCCGCTTTGTATAGAGAGTGTTTATATGATTGTCTCTTTTTACTAGATTGTGAGCAACTTGTGTGTGGTCTGGGGGCAGATGTTCGTTCATCTTTGTTCATAACATGGAATCTCTCAGTCCCCATGGCCCTTGGTTCAAAGTTGTCCTCATCCCATGATATTATTTGGGGAAAAGGTAAACAGTCATTCTTTTCTTATTCACTACTGATGAAGCATGCATTGATTGAGTCTCAAGTCATAATCCACTGTGAGCCAGTATTATGTTTAGCAAAAGACCATCTTGTGCTCTGTCTAGAGGAATGTTTGTATTGCAAGCACAGGAGGCCCTCTTTAAGATGCATTCCTAAAATCCAATCTGCAGAGAGTATTATGGGAAGTCTCCAGTGTACTCTGAAAAATATTAGCCAGCCACCCCTAAAATCTATCCCTATGTCTATTACCTATTCCTCAAAATCTGTTCTTACTGTCTCCAAGGAAAAGAAGGGATTTAACTTTCCCCATCTTATCAGCCACCTTGATAAACAACTGGTGTCTGGGCTCAATTCCAGAGGTGAAGTTATATGTGTAGCCACACGTTTCCCACACACAGATTTTGAGAGGAGCACTGTGCTGATCTGGCTCTTATTCCATTCTGGTAGAACTCCAGGGAGGAGCAATCTACCCGGACATAAATTGGGTTTCCTTCTTTCATTATTGCAGAGACAGTCTTGAAAATACCAAACTTCTAAAGTCAGTACTTTGAATCAGTTTAGTCTACTGTCTGTGCCCAGTTGGGACTCTGGGAACATAAATTCCGAAATGGATATTAGGGTATTCACCACTGCAGACCTTTGGCTGGATAGCACAAGAGATGGGGCAGGGAGGTACAGTAATAAGAAAAATGCTTAGCAGTCTCTGCTTCTTCTTCATCCAGGCTACCAGAAAACCTTTCAGTCCACAAAGTGATTCATTCTTAGTGACATTGTGTTCTGAGAACTCTTTAATTGTGGCAAAGTAGAAAGATTCGGGGGTTCGAAATTAGATAAATCTGGACTAAAATCTTGGCTCCATGTTTTATGGAAGCTCACTATGTGAGCTTGGGACAAATTACTTAAAATTTTTGAAGCACATATCTATTTTTATCTCTATTTTTAAATTGTAAAATGAAGTTAATGCCTACCACATACAAGTGTTGTAATGCATCACTCGGATGATGTAGAGCTAAGCACACAGGAAGCACTCATTTAATAGTAGCTGTAATCCATGCTCGTGATTTATTAGCAAGGGTTAGTGTGTAATAGGCAGTTCTGTCCCTTGGGTAGTTGATAGTTTTGGATTTTTGCACAAATTATTAGCTCACCTTTTTATCCAATAACCATGGAATACTAAACAGTGCCTGTGAGATTGACTTTCCGGTGGTGTGATTTCCTCCTGAAAGCTTCTCAATCTTCATTTATCCTCAATCTGAAATCTGAAATCCTCTTTAGTTCCAGCTTACAGATCAGCTAAATTGAGAGCCTCGAGGACAAATGAACTTTTATGTAGCATTAAAAAAGGACCTGAAAGCAGGTTTTGATAAAGAAAAAGGAAAAAAAAAAAGAAGCAGTGATAAAGAAACTGGGCCTTAGAAGGCTAACACCAAAGGGTAGGGGTGAGTAAAACCAGAAAAAAAGAAAGCACTGAATATAAGGTGGGCCTACATAAAGATTCTTGGGTAAAAGTAATAATTACTGAGTACCGACTATGTGCCATATCCTGTTCTAAGCCTTTACATGGATTGTTTCATATAATCCTTTCAATAACCCTCTGAGGTCATTACAATTACTATCCCTATTTTGCAGATGAAAATACTGAGGCATAAGGACGTTAGGTAGTAATTTTCCAAGGTTATTTATTGCCAGCACCAGGATTCAGACATAGGCTGGCTGGATCCCGAGCCTATGATTTTCAGCATCATGCATGATAGCAGCTGACATTTTGTTAAATGTTGATGGCAAAATATATGAGACATAATTCTAAGCACTTCTTGTGAATTATCTCATAATGATCCTCCAACAACCCTTGGGAACCAATGCCATTATTAACTCCATTTGACAGATTAAGAAACTGTGATTTAGAGTTAAATTACTTGTTTGAATCACATAGCAAGTCACACAGCCAAGATTTGGACTCATGCACTTTGGTTCTGTGGCCTGTACTTATAACAACTATTTTAAACTGCCTCTCCAGTTAGAACAGGTACAGGTTGACTAACCCTTGTCCAAAATTCTTAGAAGTGTTTCAGATTTTGGACTTTTTTGGCTTTTGGAATATGTGTGTATATGTAATAAGATATCCTGGGGATAGGACCCAAGTCTAAACACTGAATTCCCTTACGTTTTCATATATACCTTATTCATATAGCCTAAAGGTAATTGTATACAATATTTTTAATAATTTTGTGCATGAAATAAAGTTTGTGTTATGTACTCATGTGTGGAATTTTCACACCGGTGCTCAAAAAGTTTTGAATTTTGGGCCGGGCGCGGTGGCTCACGCCTGTAATCCTAGCACTCTGGGAGGCCGAGGTGGGCAGATCGTTCTGAGCTCAGGAGTTCGAGACCAGCCTGAGCAAGAGCGAGACCCCATCTCTACCAAAAAATAGAAAGAAATTAAT
>CAUYSK010054505.1:0-10284 GCA_963575035.1 Avahi laniger
TATTGTGTTGCATATTTTGTTAATTTACATAATTCTTATGTACATGTGTTGTTAATTTACATAATTCCTATTGTACCCTAGTGATCGAATAGGCATTATGTTCATGTTCTTTTTAAGATAAATCTGTGTTTCTCTATGTAAATATGCCTTTCTTTTTCTCTAAATGTTAATTAGTTACTCTATTTGATACATTTGTCTTATGTGCTGTCCTTGTGAGTGAACCTCCAACCAATCCTCAACAGACATATAGCATGATCAAACCCTAGTTGCATGAACCGCTGGTTTTTATTTTTTTATTACCCCAAATTGTAATCTATAGACACTAATACATATGATTTGAAATCAAGGTACAAAAACATCATAAAATGAGTTTAGTAGCTTACACTCCTTTTGTATTTGCTCAAAGAACTTTGCAAGACATGAATTAATTGTTACTTAAATTTTTGATATGGTGTGCTTGTACATGAAGTTGAGCTTGTTTTATCATTTTAATCAATTTATTCAACACTTACTAATCTATTAAGTTCATTATATTTTTGCTCAAATTTTGGTTCCTATTTTTCTATGGTGAATATGTTCATTTAAGTAAATAACAAAGTTCATTTTATGATAAATTATGAAAGGAATCTATTTTTTTCTGTGCCCATTTTGCAGTAAGCAGGGCAGATAGATCTATCATAGGTAGTCATTCACGTCGTTACATTTTAAATGAAATAATTTTTACTTTTCCATTCTTTTCCATTCTTCATCAAAATAGAAAACATTATTCTCTGTATGGCAGCTAAGGAAAAACAAGACAAAAATAAAATGTGTATGGAGTACTTACATTATGCCAAGCAATATTCTAAATATTCCCTGTTTAAGACCACAGATTCTGGAGTCTGATTTTTGCAAGATTTTTGAATCTTGACTCTCTTACTCCCCATTTGGGTCATCTGAAATAAAATATTTAACACTTGTGTGCTTTAGGTGCATAATTTATAAAATTTAGGTAATAACAATATATATCTCACTGGACCATATGAGGACAAAACATTATTTCAGTGGCTTTCTATTTTTTCCCTACCAAACTCTTTAAAAAAAAAATATCAATAGACAACTTTCATATGTGAGAGGCAAAAACAGAACTATTGTTTTTGAAATGAATCAGAGAGCTTATTGTCTTATTCTCCCTTGCCTATATTCTACTCCTTCCTTCAAACCAGGTGGCTCAAGATAGTGCCTCTCTAGAAATGTGGACACTTAAGGAACAGAGCAGAAAAGAGAGAGAGAGAGAGAAAATATTTTATCCAGAATGGATCATCGAGCTACATAGTTAATTCTGGCTTAAATAGAAGTTGACAGTCTTAAGAAGGTGGGGTGGAAGAACAATATATCTTTCCTTTTTTTACATCAACACAACAAACATAATAGTAAATATAAGCAAGTCACTGTGCCATGATTTGGGAATGCAAGTGATAAATAACTGGTCATAAGCAGCGTGAGCTAGTGTCTTCCTGTGTTGCTTTAGAATGAAGGAAGATACTTGTCTTTGATGGCAGAAAAACCTGGCATTAGATCCTGGCTTCACCACCTATCAGTTGAAAACTGTATAAAAGTGAGGTAACTTCACAGAGACTGAGTTTGTGTGTGTTTTTTTAACTTTTTTTATTTCAGTGTTTTATGGGGGTACAAATGTTTAGGTTACATATATTGCCTTTGCCCCACCTGAGTCAGAGCTGCAAGCATCCCCCAGATGGTGTTCATTGCACCCATTATGTGTGAAAATATCCATCCCCTCCTCCCCCCTCCCACCTGCTCAACACCCAATAATATTACTACTATATGTATACTTAAGTGCTGTCAGTTAAGTCAGTTAATACCAATTTGATGATGAGTACATATGATGCTTGTGTGTTTTTTAAATTTGTAAAATAGTGCACCTTGCAGGATTATTTTGAAGGATTCTAATAATATATGTAAAATTTCACAGATTGTCTTTCATTTTAATTGGATGCTTGTAATACTTGAAACTACCACTCTCACTATACTTCAATATTTTCAATCCAAGTGCTCCTGATATAGTTTATATTTCACTACCGTGAATAACAATTAGAACTGGTATTTACTGATTCTGATATGCCTCTTAGGACTTTACTTATAGTGTTAGGAATTTATTATTTCTCTAATGGCCATTTGAACAATTATTTCTGACTGGAACTACACATGGTGCTTATAGCAATCTCTGACTTTATCAACGTTAATTGATGAACTCTATCAAATATTTTATTCTGGAAAGACCCAGCTTTGGCTACCATATGTTTGGTTTTTTTTTTTTTTTTTCGTTTTTAATTTAATTTTTTTTTTTGAAGACAGAGTCTCACTCCCTTGCCCAGGTGAGAGTGCCGTGGCATCAGTCTAGCTCACAGCAACCTCAAACTCCTGGGCTCAAGCAATCCTCCTGCCTCAGCCTCCCAAGTAGCTGGGACTACGGGCATGTGCCACCATGCCTGGCTAATTTTGTCTATATATTTTTAGTTGTCCGGCTAATTTCTTTCTATTTTTTTAGTAGAGATGGGGGTCTCACTCTTGCTTAGGCTGGTCTCGAACTCCTGAGTTCAAGGGATCCTCCCGCCTTGGCCTCCCAGAGTGCTGGGATTACAGGTGTGAGCCACCATGCCCGGCCAACTATATGTTTTGACCACTACCAATACATAGACTTTTATTTGTTCATTACTACTCCTAATCTTTATCTACCTGAATATATCTTTGCCTTATCCAGTAAGAATAACCATGTATGATACTTGGATCAAATAATTTGGCACCCTTAACTTAAAAAAAAATAACAATGGTTGAAAGCATAAGTTTAAATAATTAACATTATATGACCAGACAATAAAATTGTATGTGCTGGAATAACCTTCCTAGATCATGATTGAGTCATCTTAAACCAAGTAAACAGATAAATCAATAAAAAACTCATTATAAAAATATACTCAGTTGGCATGTACTAAATGTTGCCAGGATGCTGATGATTAAGAAATATATAATATTTTAGCCCCATTTCTACATTTTGTTCCCCAAGGGTGAGAGATGAGGAAGTGTTAGATGATGGATAACACCAAAATGAATAAGATCTTAAGTCTCATAATAAGCAAGCTGAAGATCTTGGAGCAACATAGAGAGGAAATCAGATTGAAAGACATGGGAATACACCAGCAGTGAACAGATAAGAACAGTACTACTGTAGGAAGAGACGTTGAACTTGAGGTGACGTATAACGGAGAAGGTTGGTCACACTAAAATGATGGACATTATAGTTACATGGTATGTGAGCTTAGGGACATCGAGGGTCCCAGAGTAAGAAATGGTCAACAAATGAATGATTATGAGTTACTCATATAGAAGAAGCTTTATAATCATTGCTGTTGAGAATCCAGTCTTGAGACAGTATGTAGACCTAATGATTTCTGGAATGGATTTTCACTGTGGAAAGTTGTGATAAACCTGTGAAGGTAATTTGTATCTTTTGTGTACATCTGAAGTTCTACAATAAAATTTCAGAATTACCTTTAGATATTTCTTATCCTTTTTATCTATACCTGCATAAATTACTAAGAATATGTATGGTATATAATTATAAATATAATATGCTTGAGTAAATATCTTACATTCAAACTTAATAGAAAATTTCTAAAAATAAATGGAGAATTTTAGATAAATGACTGACAGTGAGTATGTAGGTATTTCAGGGAGTGATTTGAAAACAAAGTATATTTCTTAAGACATATGTTTAAGCATGAAATCTTAAAAACTGGGAGAATCAAAACACTCTATGTGTATGTTTGGGTTCTCTGAGACCTTCATATCAAGATGTGATTGTATATGCATTTTTCCATAATATTTCAGTGACCGTATATTGGCTAATTTTAATGAACAAACTTGTCTTTCTTTTACTATATTGATTTTTTAAACTATCATTTACAAATTATGTATAGGACCTCTTGTATAGTTAGCAAGCAAATATGACAATTTTAGTTTTTTTATTTTTTTGGTTCATAGCACAGAATTGTAATGAACAATGAATCCAAATTATAAAACATTTTCTCAAACATTTTTGCTCAATATATTTAACATTTAGAGATTTATCAAGTGTAAGCTTTATTCCAAACAAAACAAGGATTAGGGAAATGCACAATTAAATAGTCAAATGTTTATTGAAAGATGATTTTCTTGAATCTCTTTTAAATAGGGAACAATTATACATAAAATTGTTATTCTTCTTTTCTTTTTATAAACCTCCTCATTTTCTGTTTGAATCTATAATGACGTAAGGTATTATCATATTAAAGGAAACATTGTGAAACATTATACAAAGCTTCACAGTTAAAAATTAAAGCTTAACTTCTTTTTTTTACTTTTTTGGCTAAAGATTTTGTTGTCATTGTTTATAACGGATTCACATAGTCTTATCAGTCTTAGGTGGTTAAAGATTTATTACTTGATAGTTTTCGTTTTCTTTTGTTATTTTTCTTTTATATCATAGGTGGAGGTAAAGACCATGATATTTCATCAAGAGAAGTCACTGGCTGCCCAAGCCAAACTTCTGAACAGCTTACATTTAAGCTCATGTTGCTTTTTTAATGAAATCCTAAGTAAATCCTCAAACTCACATAACCTGCTGAATTCCAGCATTTACAAGATATACTGGGCTAGTCAGCAGTGACTGAAGAAGTCAGGGTCACTTGATACAAAGCGTCAAGCCACAAATGCAAGTTTACGCTCATATTTATTCTGGCATACTGACTGTTGGAGCAATGGTATTTGGACAATCATGAACTGGCTAGATCAAGGGTGGGGAACCTGAGGCCTTAAGGCCACATGTGGCCTTCTAGGTCCTTCAGTGTGACCTTTTGACTGAATCCAAATTTTACAGAACAGATCCTTGTATTTTATTAATGCATTCTTGTTCATCTTTTGTATTTTTATTTTTAAATTGAACGTATTTAAAATACCAAAGAATAAAATAAGTTTCAACAAAATAAACCTCCCAGATTGGCACAATTAGAGCATTAGTAAGTCTTAAGGGCTAAATTGATGGCTGCCACGCTCACGATTTAGTTGTAACTTCCCCCACTGGACTGGCACCACCACAGCACAAGGCTGGTTGGCAAGAGTTTATATAGGTCGAGTACACCAGTCTGTTATCAGCTTTTGAAAATGGTGCATTTTGTTTCTGTTTGAAGTGGAATTTATGAACAGTTGCACAGCTTGACAGTAGTTTTTAATTCTGTCTGCTTATTAGCCCATCATGTCAAAGAAGACAAGAGAACACTGAAGGGAGAAAACAGATTTTTTATTCAGAATTGGGAATTGCAATATTACCTCGTTTCTGCTAAAGATAAGAAGATTGTCTTGCTTTGTGATACTGCAATATAAACATTAAAGAAATCCAATGCTCATCAGCATTATAACACCCGTAAGGACCTCAAATATTTTAAATTAGAGGGAGGGGCATGAAAGTTTGTATTGCAGAAATTAAAAGATGAAAAGCAAAAGCAAAGACTATTCTTTTTAAGCAGTAACAAGACCTGGAAATAATGCCACTGAAGCAACTTATAAAGTAGCTTATATACTCAGGAAAAAAGGGAAACCATTCAGTGATGTAAAAATTGTGAAAGAATGTGTTGGCAAAGTTGTAGGATGCTTAGACCCTGATAACGTTTCAACATACAAACAACTGCCTTTTTCAAGGACAACCATAACTGATCGGCCGTATGAATTCGCCTTCAACTTAACAGAACAACTTTATACAATACTTCAAAAGCAAAACATATATTATTCAATCACTTTGGATGAATCGACTGATACTATTGACTCATCACAGGTTTTATACTTCATTCAGGTTGTAACAAGATTTTCTTTGATACAAAGAGTTACCTACTTTGGGCACTATTGGGAACAGAACACAGGGAATAGATATCTTCAATAAATTTCAAGATAAGTATCATGAAGTTGGCCTGACTTTGGGAAATTTAGTGAGTGTATACACAGACGGTGCACTTTCCATGACAGGAAAACATGAAAGGTTATTGCATAGATAAAAAAAAAAAAGGTATTAACAGTATTAACAGATCCAGATGCTCTAATTTCTTTTTATTGTATCTTGCATCAGCAAAATCTCTGTGTCAAAGCTCCTATTTTAAGTGATACTTTGCAACAAGTTATAAGTATTAATAACTATATTCCTGCAAATGCAACATGACATCATAAGTTTTGTAACATGCTAAAGTTGAAGGATGAGGTATTCAGTGTGGATTTGCCATATCATTCTAAAGTGCATTGGCTACCACAGGGACAGGTGTTAGCCTCTCTCTCTGTGAGAACAGATAGTTAAATTTTATGAAGAACAGAATCAGCAATGTGAATTATTGAAAGAAGATTTCTATATGAATGCAGCATTTCTGTGTGATATCATGTCAAATCAAAATGACATAAATATTTTTTTGCAAGGTAAAATTAAGTCTATATATGATATGTGGCAAAAAAAAAATCCAAACATTTTGAAAAAAGCTATCATTTTTCAAAAACATTTCTACAAAAGGAAATTTTGGATAAACAATTTTCCCCAGTTAGCAAAAGCCATTGATGAGCAGGATGATATATGTGAATCATTTGAAGAATATACAGCTGTTATAGATCTATTAATTGGAGAATAGAATGAAAGTTTCATTGACATTGAGAATCATGACATCACACTCAAATTAGCATTACAGCCTCATCTAGTTGATATCACCAAGCCACCTAAAGAACTACACATAGAACTGATTGAGCTCTCAGTAGATGACAATTAAAGTCATTGTTTGAAGCTAAGAAAGAACCAATTGAAATGTGGAAAAATGCAGTAGAATACCCACGACTTTGGCAACATGCCCATAAAATGCTTTCTTGCTTTTTAACCACTTATTGCTGTGAATCTACATTTTCCTACCTAATCCAAATTAAGATGCCCTTAAGGTCACAGATGACTGATACATATGTAGAGTACCAACTAAAACTGCAGACATCCATGCTGCAAGCAAATATTCAAATGTTCTCCAACAAAAATCAGATTCAACAAAGCCATTAAAAGATTAGTTAACTTTAAAATTAAAAAATAGATTTTTTTGAAATTATTTCGTACACAGGAGCAGATTTTTACAAAATAATGTACATATTTAAATAAATCTAAGTTTCTTGAATATTGCTTTATTTGATTACAGCTAAATTAATGGGGCCTTCCAACATGAAAAAGTTCTCCACTCCTGGCATAGACAAAAGCAATACAAGGCAACACTTCTTATCTCCTTGGCATTAAAAAATGAGTCTGTTTCTTTACCCCATTGAATTTTTAGCTAAATATTATGTTGTCATGAATTTCCTGCTCATTTTATCTCTAGTACTATTTCTGGCTCCTTTAAAATTTCTCAAATCTGCCCTCAGATCACAATTAATACTTCCTAGCTTTACTCCTTAAGCTATCTGGATCTATTCATATAAATCACAAAACTAATTTTAAGTTGTTTGAAGATGACACCACTCCAGGATATAATGTCATATGACAAACTCTACTAAGGAAACTTCTGTTATTTTACAGTAATAATTGCTGAGAAATGAAGGTGCTAAGCTTAAATTCTACAAGTCTATGAACAGCTATTTTTTGGGACCTGTATTTAATTTTGTTTAATGTAAAATCGTTGTCTGAATCCTTTTAATACAGTTAGATTTTCTAATTTCTGTAAGAACTACAGCCAAAACTTCCAAAAGGATACCAATTTCTTTGAATTCAACTGATCATTAAAATGTCCAATGTCTGCTTTTGCTTTCAAACAATTTCCTATACCTAAACACTGTGTGAAGAATTAAATTAGAATAAATATAATTCACTTTGATCTCAGTTACAACATTTCTTACTTTTTGTGTATTACACAACCTGTCTTATGAGTTACAAACTATATTAAAGTTGAATATATCAACATTTTTAGCCTATTGTGCCCTTCTAATATTCTCTAATCTGATATATGCCACCAGTCAATAAATTTAAACACTCTTTTCTACTCCACAAAGCTGTTAACATGCTAATCTGTTCAGTCTATTCCTGTCCTTCACATGTCGTGACATTTTTAACTACTTAAAATAGAGGCATTTTCATCTTAAAGTCTTTATACAGGATTTTATTTCCAATACATCCTTATACCTTGCCAATATTCTTAAGTATTTTAAAATGAATTTTTTTCTTTCTCCTTAATAAACATACCAGAACATACTCCAGGAGGAAAAAAAGAATAATCTAAAATTGTGTAGGTATTCATATTCTGTAATATTTATTGCTTCTTTAAAATTTTTCTCCTTAGGCTTCTCCATGAAATTTTACACAGTACCAAAATATTAATTTCATATTCAATTGTGAAAGTGTAACCAAGTCTTATTCATTACATAAATTTGGCAGTGTCATAATTAAAGTTGATTCATTACTTTATAAAGTGATTTCAAGTAAATCATATCATTAAAGTAGGCATAGGTAACATTCTCCATTTTAAGGAGAGACGCTAAGGGATGAAGCGACATGCCTCAACTCAGAAACTTTACCTTCAATTAGTCTGAATTTCCTATCATGCTGACAGCAATTTCCCATTGTTGGACTTAATAATAAATCATAATTTAAAAGATAATATAATAAGAATTACACTGTGGTATAGTGATGCCCGAAATCCCTGAAAAATTTTGCACTGATATATGCAAAGGGACAAAGGGACGCTGTGAGTCCTGTGACCTCACTTTCAAGAATGACATAGTGAAAATCATATCATATTTATTCTCATTTAATTATGTACCAGTTGTTGAAATCAAAGTTACCTAAATATGGGATTGGGCACAAGTTCAATTAATTCTAGTTCTTTCTTGTTCATCCCATCCTAAACAAAAACAATAAATAAACCCATTTAACCCTTCCCTTGCCTCTAGCTATCACACAATTATTTTAATCTCATGTAGATGCCCATTCTCTCATTTTCTTCTTTCTTGTGATTATATCTTCTACTAAAATGTGAACTTAGTAGAGATATAATATGAGACAGATAGATGTAGCTCAAAAAACATTTGTCAAATGAATTAATAAAGAGATATTTCCTGAATGAAAATTAATCATTTTGTAGTAATTCCACTTGTGTTAATAGTCAATTGTAAGGGTTTGTAATGCTAGAGTAGATTATACTTTGAGGACACAGTATTCTCTTTTGATGATCTTTCAAAGGTAGGCTAGAGTATCATAGAGAACCTTTGATTATTCTGGGTCCAAATAGATAATTTAAAAATGTCTTATTTTTTTGTTGATCTTTCCTCCTTTAGCAACGTTTTTGCTGGGTGCCTGTAGTAAGGCTTGCTGTTCAAATAAATAGGTTGGAAAACATAAAAGGGAACAAGTTCAGACAAATTTTTTTAAAAAGAGAGAGAGAATTTAAAGCACTTCATAGCCCTCCATTGATATGCAGGAAAGTATTGATGCTAATTACAAATATTTTTATAATAATGAGTACTTAATGGTCTCTAATTATCTACAAGGTAAGTCAAAGTGAAAGATTGAAACATACATGAAAGTAATGGTATGAATCTATTTTGTATTTTTATGCAATCAGGTTTTAGAGATTTAATAAAATATGTATGTATTTTTCTGATCCTGAAGCTAGTACTGGTAAAGCAATTCTAAATTTGGAATATTAGAATATGTTGTCTCCTCATATTGATAACACATAATTAATGCATCATCAAGTAAAAATTAATACCTTAACAGAGCTAATTAAAATGTAAATATGCTGGAATTAAATGCAAGCTTTTCTTCATTCTGCTACCTTTAGTATAATCTAATTAGGAAAAATCATCTAAAACTTAGCTTGGAATCTCAGCGTACTTTTTGGAATCTTCTTTATTTGCACCACCATAAAGTTTATAATATCAGTGAATATTTGCCTCTTTTTGCCTAAAGCCCTAACTGTAAAACAACACTGAATGATTCATTAGTGAGTACTATGTTGTAGTGACGAGCTATCATGGACCTTCCACTACTCTAGTTGGCATTACAAGATCTTCAACAGACACAATCCCCCCAAAAAAATCAGTCAAATCTTCTGGTGGAAAGTTAACATACCAGGCTGATATGAAAGGCCTGCCGAATTTATATGAGGAAAAGTAGTTAAGGTCAATTGTCATGAACAGTCTTGGAGCTAGAACATGTGAGTATCACTGTCTAGATTTGATGGATTTTTTCTA
>CAUYSK010054507.1:0-20505 GCA_963575035.1 Avahi laniger
GAAAAAAAGTCAGTTTATCAAAAAGACACTTGCACTAGAATGTTTATTGCAGCACAATTCACATTGCAAAGATGTGGAATTAACCCAAGCGCCCATCAATCCATGAGTGAATATGTGGTATAAATAAAATGTGGTATATGTATACCATGGAGCACTACTCAACCATTAAAAAAAAAAGATGAATTAATATCATTTGCAACAATATGGGTGGAACTGTGGACCATTCTCCTAAATGAAGTATCACAGGTATGGAAAAACAAACACCACATATACTCACTATTAAATTGAAACTAATTGATAGGCACTCATATGTTCAGATGAGAGTAAAACTCAATGGAAATCATGCAGGTGAGAAGAGGGAGAAGGAATGGGTGAAATCATATCTAACAGGTACAATGTACACTATCTGGGTGATGCAAATACTTACAACTTTGATTCAACCAGTACAAAAGCAATCCATGTAACCAAAACCTTTATAGTCCTGTAATATTCTAAAATAAAAAAAAATTAATACATGAACATATATTGCCTAAAAATGTAAACAACTCACAAGACAACTCACAAACAACTCCTTCTTCAATTCCCAGTTCCACCACTGATCATACTCTCCTCTTTCCAAGTAATTGCTAGTAATTGTTTGAAAGCATTTTTGCAAAATTATGTATGGTATTTACATTATGAATATATCTATGTCTATATGTATTTATTCATGTTATGCCTGCTTTTGTCTCAAAAATGTAAAAGAATTTTACATTTCAGTGCTATAGACCTAATACATCCATTTACAAGTTATTACATATCCTGTATTCCACAGTATGAATGTCCCAATGTTTATCTATTTATTTAACATTCACCTATTGATGGAAATTTAGCTTATTTCCTCACTTTAATCATGAACTAGGATGCATTTAATCTTTCAACATGGTGTGAATAGTACATCCCAGTGAAAAAAATTAAAAATACTTGATAACATGTTGTTAAAATGTCCTTGAATACATCAATGATCTTCCCATAAAGTAAGAAATGTAACACTGAGGCCAGAAACTAAGATAAATCTGATACTGTGAACTACATGTTTTTGTCTCTCCCCACCTCCATTTCATATATTGAAACTCTAATCCCCAATGTGGTGGTATTTATAGATGAGGACTTTCAGAGGTAATTACGTCATAAAGGTAGAGCTCTCTGATTGGACTAATACGTTATAAAAAAAACAGGAGATCTCTCTCTCTTTTTCTCTGTCTTTTTCCCACCCTGTCATGTGAGGATACAGCAAGAATCATCCATCTATAAACCAGGAAGAAAGCTCTCACCAAGAACCAAATTGGCCAGCACTTTGATCCTGGACTTCCCAGCATCTAGAACCATGAGAAATAAATTTCTATTGTTTAAGCCAGCCAGTCTCTGTTAGCTTTTAATAGCATGAGAACTAATTAGGACATCTGGCTTGTACTTTAAGATGATTTTTGGAAACTGAATTTGAGCACCACTTTTTACAGATGTATAAACTCAGAAAAAAATCCTCTAGGTGGGGCCTTCTCTGAGTAAGGCCTTTAATCAAAGACACCACATAAAGTTTGGAACCCAAAGGGCATACCCTTACTCGTAAAGGTAAACCGATCAGAAACAGTCAGTGCTCCGAGGCAAATGACAGAAACAAGTAAAATTCCTTTCTTGAAAAAAAATTACTTCCTGGAATTAAAAAAAAATCCACAATAAAAATTTAAAGAAAAAGAAAGCATCTCACTGAAAATTTCACTAAATTTGCAAAACCCCATAAGAAAGGACAAATAGAATCAACAGTTAGCAGAGTCAGACCCACTGTAGATTGACATGGCAAATGTTAGGTAGAAAATATAAAAATGTATGCTGAATAAGATTCCAATAAAAGGAGAAGAGCTCCATGTTTTCACAGAATAATGGAAGCAACATCAATCCATAACTCTTGACAAATTCTTTAAAAAATGTAGATCAACAAAAACATTAATAAGCATCATCTATGACATAACTAGGAGAAAGAGACTACTTCCAAAGTTAAATTATATGAAAGTAATGAAATAGAAATGAAATGTATTCTTTACTGGAAAAAAATCTAGAGTCCACAGGGGAAAAAAGTAGTGAGTGCTGGGCAGGAACTTCAGAAGAAGGAGGAAAGGGGAACAGTTCTAGAAGTTCAGATTAAATATACTACTTGTATTAGAGAAGCTGAAAATCAACAAGATAAGCATCCACTTCAAGAATTGAGGAAACAGACATATAAATCACAAATAAAGTAGAACTAAGGTAATAAGAAAAACAAGAATCAAATCAAATTTAATGACAAAAGGAAAACGATTCTGCAATGTAAACAACTTAACATTTGGAAAAAAACTTATAAAATTGACAAATTTCTGCTGTAGCTAATCAAGAAGAAAGGTGAAAAAGAAGAAAAAAAAAACACATTAGCAATAAAATGGAAATAAAACTATAT
Source organism: Avahi laniger (assembly GCA_963575035.1). NCBI lineage: Eukaryota > Metazoa > Chordata > Mammalia > Primates > Indriidae > Avahi > Avahi laniger. The sequence goes on from CAUYSK010054507.1 coordinate 2,471, forward strand.
ATGCTGAAGACATTTACCAGAACATTATAAGAGGATATTAGGGAAAAATTTTTAATCCAATAAATTTAAAAACCTATACAAAAAGGAAAATTTCCTAGAAGAAAAAACAAGTACTAATTATCTAAAGAATGAAAGAATTGTCATTACACTTAGGTGACAGATCAATCAGTTTGTATAGAAAACCCAAAAGAAACTACTGATTAATGATTAGAATATTGATAACAAGGGTTTAGCAGGTTTATTGGATACTTATTTTTACTAACTGCATTTTTATACTCTAGCAATAAACAATTATAAAATTCTAAAAATATTATACATATAGACTAGCAATACAGCAGGAATGAAGAATTCTTGCAAAATGGAAGGAGGAATGGCTTATACCTTAGCAAGACAACAGATGCTCTAGCAGCCTCAACAGCAGAACAATCATGAATTCTAGATGACATCATTTTTCCCACTTTTCTTTCACATATAAAAGTGTTTAGTAGTTGCTACAGTCATTAAATTGAGAAGCTTCTACTATCCCTCTTTATTTCTCTTGCTCTTCAACCTGTATGGTTACCAATTACTTGTATTAAATTGTATTAAATTACTTGTATCAAATTTATGTTGTTTGAAATACCTGAGTAATTTCTATAAACACTGACATATACCTTAGAAAACCAAGAGAAATCTACTGATTTGGTAAGTTCATAGTTCTTCTGGTGTATTTTAGCAAGCATCTTTTATGGTGACTTTTGGTCTGAAATAATGTGAGAATAAGCTGGTTTAGCATTAAGAATGTTTGTTCCATATTCAACATCAATCTGAACTCCCTGTATCAAAAAGGCAGGTTTAGATGAATAGAAACAACTTGAAGAGCAGCAACTTACTGTCTTGGTGATACACAGATTTTCTAAAGGTATTCTAGAGTTAGTAAATTAAAGTCTATTGAAATCTGGACCTAGATATAATAATATGTGTTATGTTTAAATATGTGTATATATGTGTCCTTAGTCCATTCGTGCTGCTATAACACAATACCACAGACTGGGTAATTTATAAGAAACAGAAATTTATTTTTTACAGTCCTGGAGGCTGGAAAGTCTAAGATCAAAGTGCTGGCATTTGGTGTCTGGTGAAGGTCTTCTTGCTGTGTCCTCACATGACAGAAGATAAAAGGGTAAGAGGGATGAACTCCTTCTATCAAGCCTTTTTATAAGGACACCTGATCCCATTCAAAAGCGACAAGCCCACATTCCCTAATCATCTCTTAAAGGCCTCACCTATATATTCAAACCATAGTAGTATCAATATATTTCATATTCATGTATTTATCCATGTTATCTAAACATATATAATATATATTTAGCACTTATTCTTTAAATGTATTAATTTACATTCACATAAGTTTTTATGTTAACCACTTTAGAAAGATATTATTAAACTCTAAAGGAAAAGCCTATATTATCTTTCCCTATTAGTCTTCTTTCTTAAGTCTAAAACTTTTACATTTTTTTAAGAAAATTAGAAGATGGGATTATTTCAACAATTCTATATTGAGTCATTCAAATATAAACATCAAGGCATTTTAGCTTCCTAGTTAAATCCCCAATTTTTACTTTTCTGTGAGGACAGTTTCAGCTCTGAGGCTAAATATTTTTTTTTTTTTTTTTTGAGACAGAGTGTCACAAATAAAGATTTTAAAAGTGCTTTGCAAAGAATAAAGAGAAGATTGTCTGGCAATCATCAACCAAATATAAAATAACAGACCTAATTTAACTCAGACAATGGGAGTAGTTCCTGGAACACAGTGGTAATGTGCTTACAAAAACATAAAAAATAAACTATTTTTAAACAATCATCACAGAAGTATAGGTATATGGAAAGGAGTGCATTCGTTTTATTTTTTAACTTTTTTTTTATTTTTAAAATTTTCTGTTGAAGGTATTATCTACCAGAAGGAAATAAGAATAGGTTAGAAATTTTCTCAGTTTTTCCTAATGCAGTTACATTTTCAACTAAGTTGCTACATTTGGAAATAACCATGGGCTTAAAGCAGTGGTTCCCAAACTTTTTGGCACCAGGGACCAGTTTCATGGAAGACAATTTTTCCACGGACTGGGGGCTAGGGGCTGGGAGGATTGGGGGCGGTGGAACTCTGTGGCCTGGTCCCTAGCAGGCTGCAGACTGGTACAGGTCTGTGGCCTGGGGCTTTGGGGACCTCAGGCTTAAAGCACTTAGATAATAAATTTCACAATCTATTATAGAATTAAATTATGAATATAGAACACAAAGCTCTCTTTTTAATATTTTTATAACTAAGATAATAGTCTACTTTATACTTCAAAGCTTTTTTGTTTTGTTTGACTTTTAAAAGATTTCAAAAATTTAAGAGGCCAGAATTCACATCATTTGAATTTTTATTTGTTATTTTAATATGACCTCTTTGGTTTAGAAGTATAATAAATTCACATCATTTTAATTTAGGGAAGACTTAAATAAGATGGAAATTAAATAAACTAACAGAAGCTATTATTTAACCTAGAAAATGCAATGGGCATATATTGAATATCTTCTGTAAATTCTGAATTCTTGTATGACCTGAATTATAAGCATAATTTTAGGTAAGAAAAAAAAATTGTACATTCTTCTATAAAGGATGCTCACTACTTCAGCAAAGCTAGACCCTGTAGTGTCTTAGAAGTTGGGGGGTCCTGGAGGGTAATATTGAAAGGGGAACTCTGGAGCCAGCGGGCATGGATGGCTTCAGAGAGTTGATCCACCTCTTACTAGCTATGTGACTCTGGGAAAAAAGTTAATTCTCTGAGTGCCTCATCTTGTTTTGAGTTAAGTGGAATAAAAATGCATTCGAAAGGTTTTTTGAGCATTAAATAAGGTAATATACATAGTTCTCCAAACAATGTCTGCCACATGGCATATATTATGAATATTTATTATTATTAAGTGATGGGAAATACAGAAAAGTGCCTGCATAAGTGATTCATATAAACCACCAAAACACACAATTTTTCAGATCTATAACCTCATATAAATGTCAATATGATCAACATAAAAATTACATCATTTCAGTGTGTTACAATGATTGGTTAAAAAAAAACAACTGGGAAGTGAGGGAACTTGTACATGAGTTTAACCAGCTCTTAGCATATTATTAGCTCATTTATTTTTTTTCTTTTTATTCTTTTTTATTTTTTAACTTTTTTTTCCATATACCTATACTGCTGTGACAATTGTTTAAAAATAGTTTATTTTTCATGTTTTTATAAATACATTACCACTGTGTTCCAGAATGTTTTCTCCCCTTGGAGGACACAAAGAAATGACTACATTGAATGCTAATTGATTTGTCTTAACCTATTTCCAACAATAAATAAACACACTAAGCCAGGATCATTTCATTTATGTGGACATTCTACTGCCTTTCTACAGGAAAGTTAATAAACTGCATAGGAAAGAAAACACACACACACACACACACACACACACACACACACACACACACAACGAGAAACACATTGACCACTATTTCCAAAGCAAAGGGTATGCCGAATATATCTTCCTTTGCTTGGTTCTACAGTGTAGCTGCCTCTGGGTCTGGACATTTCTTTTATGAGGTACAATACGAGGTTAATGGATCAAATCAGCAGATGGTAATATTCTGGAAAATAATGATAATACTTATGCCACTGCCAGGGTCTCCACCCTGCTGAGTGATATGGCAACTCAGCAGTGGGGAATTGTTCCTGGGGGTATACAGATAATCTGCAGTGTTTCTTCCATTATGTGGCTGAATGATTAGTTGCTGTGTGTATACACAGCACACACGTGAACATATTGTGTAAAATACACCATTAAAAATTACTCCAAGGAATGTCCAGGGACCATTAATTCTTCAAATCAATAAATGTCTAAGGAGTATCAACTCCATGCTGACCATATTGTATAGTACTTTTCAAAATACATTATGCTTAAAATTAGATGACCATAAGATGATCTTGGGCATTATGTATATAAATTAAAAATTTGGGGTTTATTTGCTGTGCATTAGATAAAGAAGGACCAGGGAAAATTTACATATCCAGTTCTGGGAAGGATAAATCTGGAGGCTGCACTGACAAAGCTAAGAAACCACCCAGTTTTTACTACAGAACTCCCACAGGCTTAACAGTTGGTAGTATGGGAACTTCCAGAAGAGAGAGTGACAGTGGAGAAAAATTGAAGAGTACAGTGTGATTTTGTTCAATAATTTTGATGCCCAGATTTCTTCTTCCACTTTGCATAGCCAGGCAACTGCCCTACCCCTGCAAAAGACTGGAGAATTTGTGTCCTGAAGGAGTAAATAAACAGGTCTAAGATAAGTGAGGTAAAGAGCTAAAGCACATTAGTGGCAGCAGGGAATAAATAAACATTTACATATGAATTTTGAGATCAGAAAAAAACTGGAAGATTTTTCTCTAGTGATTCTGACCAATCTGACTGAAAAGTCATGATTTGGGTGATTCCCCAGCAAAACAGTTCAGCCAACCCACATTTAAAAATTATCATCTACATATAATTATTTCCAACTAGCTCTGGTACCACACTCTTAAATTTGAGAGAATAGGGTAGGATAGGCAAATATCTGAGGGGGGGAAAAAAACCAAAAAAGCTGTAATGTGCAAACAGAAACCAAAACACACAGAAAAAAAATTGAGGAAAACAGATGATGCGCAGAGATGAAAACTTCAAAAATATTGTTACTATCATCAAAGAGAGAACAGGAAATATTTTATTCATGAATCAAAAACAGGATGATATAAAAAGGTCATTTAAGGAACAAAAAAGAACATTTGAAATTTAAAAGATACATTAATAAAAATTAAAACCTCAATAAATAAGGTTGAAAGATAAAAATAAGGAAATCTCTCAGAAAACAAAACAGAAAAAAAAGAATAATATGAAAGAGAATATAAGACATTTAGAGAATAAATCTTTAAGATTGAACATCTGAATAACAGCAGTTTCAGAAAGAAAACTTGAGTTAAAGCAGGATGGAAGGAAAATATGAACAAAAAAATACAAAAATATTTTCATAAATGAAGAACTTATCATTTTTAGATTTAAAGGGTCACCAATTTTCCAGAATACATGAAAATAGTTCATCAAGACCACACATTTGATAACGATATATAAAAAGATCAAAATCCTAAAATCATCCACAAAGGAAAATAAAGTTAGCATATAAATAATCAAGAATCAAATAGTATCAGGTTTCTTGATAGACGCATAGGAACCAAAATACAATGAAACAATACCTTCAAAACAAGATGAATAATCTGCAAGCAACCTAGAATTTATATTTAACAATTTTCAATCAAGTATTATGCAGAAAAGGGCATTTTCAGGTATGTATGGTTGCAAATAATTTCTTACATGTACTCTTTGCCACAAAGATAGTGGACATTGCATTCCACAAAAACAAGTAAGTAACCCAAAAAAGGGAAAGGCCCAGGATCCCAGAAACAGTAGACCCAACACTAAAGAGAGATACTTTGAAAATAAAAGAAATTCTCAAAATGATAATGATGGGGGATCCCACAACAACAGCACTCAGTAAAGAGCAAGTAGTACAGAAAAAAAGGGTAGGAAAACTGTAGATGAGGTGTCTTTAACAACATGAAATTAATATAGAACCCAGTGGGTATAAACATACAGAGAAGAGGGTTCCTAAATGGGTGACTTTTGCAAACTCAAAACACAATTATTAACACTGGGAAAAACAAATGATTACACATAAAAATAAAAGCATATTATTGGTCCCACTCTCAAAATAAACACTAAACATAGATTTAATCCAAATCATAAAATATCCATACTGGGGAGACGGGAAGTGGGCCCCTACATGGTAGCAGCAGGATGAGAAAGAAGACTTAATCTTCCCTGTCCAGAATGCATAGTTTACACATAAATATTAAAATGAAAAAGAAGAAAAGGCACTATGAATATGTTATTTAGTGAAGCAGAGATAAAGACAGACCCACTAAAAGAGTTGAAAGTAGTTTCCTCTGAGGAACAGGAAATATGCATGTGTGTTCAGGAAAAAAATATTCTTTTTCTGATTGCTGCTTCTTGTTTTCAGTTTTAGGGATTATCTATAGACTTTTGGACTTTTTCTGTTTAAATTATGTACCTACATATTTTGATAAAAGTGATAATAAGAATTGGTACAGGGATATGTCAAAATAATTAAGGCAGCACGTGCACGACTGTAGTTGAGTAACTGCAACGCCTATGAAACAATCAAGCAGATGTGGGCCATGAGAGAAGTACCACCTGTAATGTTATTGCTGTCAGAGTACTGAGAATATACATCCAACTGGGGCCTGCAGGAAGGTTCCTCGAGGGAGATGGAGTGAGATGAGCCAGAGTATTTAATATTAGTAGTTAACATTTAATATTAAATATTAGTATTTAGTGTCTTCACAGGTAGAGACTGACTGAGGGCTTTCCTTTTAAAAACCATGGTAGCAACAAAAGCATGAAAGAAAAATGTGGGAGTACCATGAACAAAAACAGAGAACATAGAAGAAAGTCACAGATTTGGAGAAAAGAAGGATGGACAAGGGAAAGACTAGAGCAAATACTAACTCCGCTTTGTAAGTATCAAAGATGAGATGCCTGGGGACTTCCAGATGGAGAGGTTATTTAGCAGAGTCAGTGACGTGAGAGTGGAATTTCGGGGAGCAGTTGATCTGCTGATAAACACTGGGAACTATGCATATGGAATATTATTCTACCTCTCTTCCCTCCCTCCTTCCTTTCTTCTTTTTCTTTTTCCAACAAATATTTATTGAACACTTAGATATAACAAGACTAATAAAATTCCTGCACTCACAAAGCTTTTCTTCTTGTAGGATGACACTAAGGAAATGCATGACACCACTGAAACAGAGAATGTTTCAAGGAAAGAGAAATATGTTAACTATGATGATGATGATGACAATGACAATAATGAGTCATTACAGTGCCAAGCTTGGTTGTAAGCAGTTTTCTTCCTTGAGACTCACATGTGGTCTGCAGACTAGCAACATCGACATCACTTGGGAGTTTGTTAGAAATATAAACTCTGAAGCCCTACTCCCAAACTACCAAATCAGAATTTGCATTTTATCAAGATTCCCATTTGATCTGTCTACACACTAAAATATAAGAAACACTGCTTTACACATATTTCTCATAAAACCAATTAAGTAAACATTATTATTGGGCCATTTTAAAGCTGAAGAAATTGAGGCATACAAGAATAAGGGACTTGCCCAAGTCATTCAGGTATGAGTGGCCAAGCTGGGATTTAAAGTCATGCCACCTGGCTGCAGCATCTTTCCTGCAATGAGCATTACAGTTGGCTAAGCCCTTCTATTTAGGAGTAGCAGGGAATGACTCTAAATCATAGATAAAATAAGAAAATATTTAGGAAGAAAACAAAGACAAGTGGTTAGGAATCAAAATTTCAGTTTTTAAAGGGAAACTTCACATGCCACATACATATTAGTCAAGAAAGATGAAGTCAGGTCCGCTGGAGTTAGGAAGTTATTAGAGATGTTTGAAAGAGGCACGAGGGAGGAAGCCTTGCTGTAAAGCAAGGAGATAGCACCAGAGTGGAAGTGATGAGTAAAGACTTGTCATTCAATAGCAGCACCCAAAGACGGCCACCAGCCTCAACCACCATAGACACAACTGACGAAGCATGGAGAATCAGCCCTGGAGAACCTGAACATCCTCCCTCCCGCAGAGGCTCACTGCCCTACCCCCTAAGGTTCACTGCTCTTTCCAAGGCAACTTCAGAGCTGCATTTTCTCTCTGCAGTTTGCATGCAAAATTTCAAGCTGAACATTAGAGTTAAGAGGATTATTATTGGTGTTGAAGTATTGCATGGGCAAAATGAAAGAAGGAAATATAATCTTCTGTCACAAATCCACCTTACTAAATGTGTGGAGAAAGTATGTTTTCAGCAACTTTCTGATCCATTTAAACTTCAAATTCCTTTATATTATAACGACTCTCCACATTTTTGCCCTTTTTCCGCCTTCAAATTTTAATATGTTTCCCATTTAAGTGAAAACTCAGATGAAAATGATTGTGAGCCGCCTTTTGTTGTTGTGCTCCCCTCATATGATAATTTACCAGGTATGTGCGCAACATTACAATTCTGGTTTCCTGAAGTTAATTTTGGAGATAATACTTTTCTTCTGTTTTGTATGTAAACATGCTAATTTCTGAGGAAAATACCTCTGATATCAGAGTGTTTTACACCAGAACACTATTTTTTTTTTATTCATACTAACTAGAAAGAACAGAAAATTCTTTTTAAATGCTGCTTTCATTTTGAAAAGAGCAAAGTGGCAAAAAAGCCTGCTAGAAACCATTTCATTCATTAGCACAAGAAAACAGTGAAACAAAGTATTTTGTGGGAATAGGAAGATGAGTTCTTAAATCTACATCTTACCAATTAAAATTTCTTTATATCTCTGGGCAATGAGAGATTGAGAGTTTAAGCAAGTTGCCCAATGTGAACAGTTTAGCTGCATCCTCAAATCCTTCCTTCCTTGTCTAGTGCTGAGACTGTCAGTACACTCTCCCTTAGCACCTTTCCCGTAGACCAGGGGTGGGAAAAATCATTGTCTCATGACCAAATCCAGCCTGCCGCCTGTTTTTATAAACAAACTTTTATTAGAACACAGCCATACCTATCTCCTTATGTATTGTCTATGGCTGCTTTTGCACTACAGCTGTAGATTTTGGCAGTTACAACAGAGACAATACGGTCAATAAAACCTGAAATATTTACTACCTCGCCCTTTATAGAAAAAGTTTACCAATATAGAGGGAAACGTGGCGCAGAGGGTAGAGAAGGGCAATAGCCGCTAGAGATTTTCTTTGCTTTTCCTTTTTCTGAAATATGGGCTAAACATTGTAACAAAATACTTGTTTCAACACCCACATTTCCCTCCAGTTCCTTTCAAAGTTCCAAACAAATGAGAGCAAAGACATGCAAAAATAATTAATCCATAAGAGCACAGAAAAAGGAAGTTTCCAATCAGCAAACCAGAAATTTTGACTTATTTCTCAAAGACAGCAGTTAGATGGGTCTTACGGATGTTTAAATGAGATCAGAGAAAATAGAAGAGGCTACAGTGGAGGTGGCCACACTGCTTCCTGGTGGACCCCTCCCCCCCGGCCCCGAATTTGGAAACAGCAAGCACAGGGAGTGCTAGTGGCCTGGGGGTGGGAATTAGGATAATTATTTAAAGGATTTCCTTTGCACAGCCGGCGCTGGTCAACGCCTTTTAATGCCATATTCTGTTCAGTTTGCTGCAGCAATGAACCTCAAGCTTCAGGTGGGCTTTCTAATGAGAAAGATTTATTGGTAAAGTGACCATTAGCACATATTTTAGGACTAGAGAGAGGTATAAAGCCAAGTATAATGTCACTGGATCAGTGGAGTTAAAAGGGAAAGCCGTGGAACCAGGAGGTGGAGATGGACTGAAGTGTTTCCCCACGTGGGGATCTCTGACTTTTGGGACTGCTCTGAATCTTTTACGCACTCTTACTTTTGATGGTTCCCCGGTTGTGAATATTGCTATCTGAGGTACAATTTTAAAGTCCTCATTTCCTAATCTCTATTGCAACTAGGATGCAGATAGGTGATATTAGTTCCCGCAATCAGTTGTATCCGTATAAAACTTTGGTTTGGATGTGACCCATATATAACAGCAGGTTGGGCAGAGGGCACGTGTTCTGTTGCTGTGGGCGGCAGCAGGGATAAGGTGATTCTAGTGTCCAAGTGACTTTTTGTGAGTTCCCTAATTAGGCCAATTCTTCAAATAGGTTCTGTCAACTCTTTTATTGGATTTGCTTTTGTTTTTTAGCTGGCAGTTTCTTTTGAAGACTGATCCTCCAATTCTCTCATTAATTAGATGAGTTAATATCTTAATATCTCTTAATAAATTTTTTCCTGATTCAAATAACTGGAGTGGGTCCTTTCTTCTGCACCTAGGAATTCTTACCAATAATACTTCAAAACTAAATGTTCTTTAGCTTGGGAAATCTGCATATTAATAGGGCCCTTATCCTTATACAGAATCAGCCCTCCCTTTTAGAGTATGAGACTTTTGGGACAATAGTTCCATAACTGTAAAAGAAATACAGGCCAGCTATCTACACTGACCAATGTAGCTCTTCATTTATAATTATGAAGAGTTAACCAAGGTTCACTTAGTATTTGAAGAAAACTCACAACATCAAACAGACATCCCAAAGTAGCTAATAGAAACACTGACCCAGAGATAGTAGATGTAATTTAATAATAATAATGCTTTTTAAAAAATGCTATTTATTTTTCTTAGAGAAATTTGAGGAGATAGTCATCCATAACAAGATGAGCAACTATGGAAAAGGATAAATTAGAAAGAATGAATGAGACTTTTGTAAATCAAGAAAATGATCACAAAATCACGTCAGAGACTGAATAATAGAATGGACACAGATGAAGAACATATTAATAAAAGGAAACATAAATTCAAGGAAAACTATAACATGGTCCATAATGATAAAGAAATGGGAAATATTAGATGAGACATGGAGGATAGATTCGGAATGTCCAAAACCTAATCTAAAAATTATTCAAAGAGAAGAGAACAAAAAAAAAATGGAGGGATAAAACAAACAAATAGAAAATTTATCTCAACTCTTCAGAATAAATGAAAACATTTTAGGCATATACAGTTTAATGAGATGTTATCACTCTGCTAAAGAATATCCTAATTCTTCCCAAAAAGAAAAGCATGATATCTATAAAGGAATAAGAATCAAAATGGCTTCAAAATTCCTTCTCATCATCAGCATTTCATGTTAGGAAAGAAAAAATTGAGCAATAACAAGTATCAATCAAGAGTGACATGGAAGAATTATGCAAATTTACTTTTCTTTTTTCTAAAAACAAAACCCAACCTGCCCCCCCCAAAAAAAAACAAACTTGAAAATCTATTACAGAAAACAAAGAGAGAAATATAAGGAGAGAAATCATGATTTCTTAGAAACAATGGAATTACTGTGGGAATGAAATAAAAAACAACTAATCAAAGAATGCCATTCAAGCCATAAGTCTAAAATGTAGGCATTATAATTTAGCTTAGGAAATTGGAGGGTTATGTAAAGACTGTCTTCAAAAAGAACATAGACTTCATTCCATAAGAACAAACATTCTTCTTTTCATTTTGATTCTGAAATGAGTAATGTTAATATAATCATAACATTATAAATTCTATGTATCAAAATTTCAAGGTTTAGTATCGACTTATGGATAAAGCATTGAAGAATTAATTATAATCATAGAATAAGATATAAAACACATAAATCTTGACATGTGAAGCCTTATATAGGCAGCTTAAAGAGGATAAGGGAGGGCCAAGGAAGAACACTTAGTAGGACTGTCCAAAGTTTAGGATCAAGAAATTGAGGATTAAGTATGTTAATTAAAATTGTTAAAACAAAAATAATAATATTACTAACAAAATCAGGAAGTAGTGGAGTAAAGGAAGATAGAATTATAACTCTACTAAATCTCAATTCTTTTCTGATCAGGAAGTCAACAGATACTATATAAATGTGATAAATAAACAAACATAGAAATTAGTACACTATTTTAAATTATTGAATTAACTACCAAGGACACCGGAAAGATTTAAAAACAATTGTGTCTAAGGTATGGCACCAGGAATGGAAAGGTCAGGAGAGGAAGACATTTTGGCTTTTAAATTTATAACTGTGTTGTTAGAATGTTGTATACTATGTGTATACTTTAATTTATAATTTAAATAAAGCATTAAAGTAAAATAAAGATCATATTTGAGAGGATAACCAGAACTAGATTTGGATGCTTCAAATTTTAAAAGGCATCAAAAATAACACAGGTCTCTCTCTTTATTTCCCCAATTCTGCTATCAGTGTGGTTATCATAGCCTATGGGAACGGTCTATCTAATAATAGGGACAGGGCAGTGAGGGGGTATATTGGAATTCTCTGTACTTTTTCAACCCTTGACTTCTTCATTTCAGATAATTTTTCCTTCTCCTGTCACCTCAGCCATCCCATTCTCACACTAAGATCCTGGACTTTTCGATGCCCAGAACTGCTTAGTTTCCAAAGTCATTAATTGAGTCATCCCACTTTCTGACAGCAAATTTAATGGGGGAATGGATACACTCTTTTTGTCCCCTTTCCCTTCCTGTTGATTGGAATAGAACACCGCCTTTGCCATGAAATGGAAGTCAAATGATGGAGAAAATAGAATGCTAAAACAGAAAGGGTCTGGACCCTGATAATTGTAGAAACATTGGACCAGCCCTATCAAGAAATTTGAGAGACAAATTTTATGTAAACTACTTTCATTTCCCTTCTAGGCACACTGAATCTCAATTCTAATTTACTGATCTCACTATAAATTCTTGGTCATCCATTCAAATGGTCACTCAACTCTGCTTGGAATTCTTAACATCATTTCTTCAATAAGTTCACTTTCCCACTCTCCACACCTACCTTTCGTTGCTTTCAAATACCTGAACTTTCTTCTTCCCCAATTTCTACCTTTTTTCTTAGCTCTATACTAATTGCTTGCTTCATACTTCCTAAAAAAATATAATTTATATTGCTATCAAATCTATAAACTAACCTAAATATTTACTCATATTTTCCTTTTTCCTTCCAATAACCTTGGAGTAAATGAGGCTCCTTCTAGCAAAGACCAATCTCTCTGTGGATGCCCAGACTCTAACATTTCTGCCACCTCAGTTATCTCTTCCTACTTGCATTTTCAGCCTCTCTCTCTCTACTACTTCTCTGAAATCAATATTTTAACTTCCTTTAATTGGTTTCAACTTAAAAGAAAAAAGAAAGAAAAAGAAAAACCCTGAGTGCCACCTCCTTTTCTAGCTACTGTTCCTGCTCTCTTCCTTTGCATATGCAAGTATTATCTATACACAAAAATGATGACTTTCTCACCTTCCATTAACTAGTGGATCCACTTAAAAGGTACTTTTTTACTCAGAATCTTGAGGACATTCCTCTTGTTAAGAAAACATGCACTTGAAAATTTTTAAAAAACCATTTAAAACAACCCTTGTGTTAACATTGATATCAAAAAATGAGAGATCACAAACATCCTCCAATCGACAGACTTATTTTAAAATTTAATCGACCTTATGTGATCATAGTTCTCTTGATTTTTGTGACAGCGAATTCTCCTGGTTTTTCTCCTATCTCACAGGCCAGTCATTTTCATTTCCTTTACCATCTCAGCTCTTTATATTTTGAAACCTTCAAATTCTTAGCCTCAGTAACTTTGCATATGTTGATCTTTTTCCCTGAAATACCCTTTCCTCTTCCCTTTGCAAGGTTAACTTTTATTTATCCTCCAGGTATCACTTAAATATTACTGCCTCACACAGAACCTGGATTTTAAAATTGTAAACCACATTGTCTTTTACAATCTCTCCTTTTGTAATTATATATATTGATTTTTGATATTATTTATGCCAGGACTCACATTCAGCCATAAACTCTATAAGGTCAGGGACCAGGTCAGTTTATTCATCACTGTGTTTGAGCATCACTGTGTTTGGAAGAAGTTCTGTTAAGTATCTATTGAAAGAATGAATGGACAACTTAATACTAAGAAAAATTTTGAGTTACTTCTACTATACTACAAGTACAGAGAAAAGAGAGGGGGGCATTCTTTAGGTATATTAATATTTTATTCATTTTCCATTGTTTTCTGCATCAAAAATCAACAAACATGATTGGGGTGGGGCAGTGAGGGGGTATATTGGAATTCTCTATACTTTCCCCTCAATTTTTCTGTAAATCCAAAATTACTCTAAAAATAAAGTTAATTAACTTTTTTTAAAAAGTTACCACAACTTAGTAGCAAAGATCATGGGCTATAGAGTCAGACTGCCCAGGTTCAAATCCCAGATGTCATTTAGGACCTGTGTGACTGTGGGCAAGTTCCTTAAACTCTCCCTAAACGTTGGATTGTTTTTGTTGGTTTTGTTTTAAATTTTTCATACAGCTTAATAAATAGTTACTGAATAGGTGAACTATTATATATTTTTTTTTAAAAAAATCAACAAACAAGTCCCAAATTTTGCAACACAATTTTGTGACAAAATGGAGAGCTCCCTGTTTATACAACCCACGTCATTTCTTCATTTGCCAGTTGAACAGGCAGACTGTGTGGCATCAATATCATATGCTTATATCCTAATATTTTCTCCCGTTCATGTTCTTAGTGTTTCTAATCTTTTTCTTTCTAAGGCCAAAAATGCAGATTTCCACATCGACCTAGAGATTGCATCAAGAAAGCACTTCTTGTGAATAAAAATGGAAAAGCATCTTTCATATCTTCATGGACAACTTTAGCACTTAAATCTACTTATGTTTGTTGTGACTGAGTGAAACAACAAACTTCTAATAGACACCAGCTGAGTGTGAACTTGGACCCAGTCTCCAACTTTCAGAAATCCTCAGTATTATCCCAGTTTAAAATGTCTCAGGAAAAAAAATATACTGCTGTTGTCTAGTAATTTCATGTGTTTAACTCCCAGGAGTGCAAAGAAAAATAATTAATGTCTCTCTTTGGAAATTAGAAGGAATGGGATAACTAATATGTAGTAGACTGCCAAGCCCAAAAGTATGTTCCACAAAACTTGGCGAAGGAATCAAAGTTGGCAATGAAATCAAAACATTCTTACTGTGCAGGTTGGGATCATGTTGAATTCATGTCAACAAATCATAGCTCTCTAAGGGCTAGCTCAGCAAATTTATGTTGTTTAAGAAAAAAAAGCAATGTGCAATGGAGGTGCAGTTATATTAAATGACTTAAGCTTCATGCAGCACATGGTAAATATTTGTCCTGGTATTTTTAAGTTGAACAAGGTTTTTTAAGATTCTACTTCTAAAATATACAAATCAAACTGCCAGAAGAGGATATAATTCATTCTATTAAAAATTAACACTTATTGTAGAAGAAAAAGAAAATCATTCAGTACAATTGTGATTAGACCATAAACCATTAGCCTTGTCTATTATCAACCTCATCAACAAATATTTATTGAGTATATACTATATGCTAGACATTTTGCTAATCTACAAATACACAAAAATGTAAATTTTATCTGTAATAAAATATGGGTGAGAGTTAGCACTTGTCTTTTTATTCATTTATTCAGTCATGCAATCATTCTGTCACCATTCATTCATTTTATAGTCTGTCCTTTCTGCCAAACACCCCATACAGTGCTGAGCATATAAAGTAAACAAAACAGATATGGTCTCAGCCCTCATGGAGCCAGGTAGTCTACTAGGTATTGTATAAATATTACCTCACTGATTTAATTTAAAGCTCAAGGTTATAACTATGAAGAAATCAGTTTCCTCTGTGGGAAAGACAATTACTGCTCACTAAATATCGATTTTTCCCTACATTTTCCAGCCCCTTTTATAGGTATGTTGGGCTATGTGACAATTCTGAACAAGATGTCAAGATAAGAAATGATATGTCACTTCTAGGCCAAGACCATTAAAGCTGATATACCTACTGCATCTCTGATCACCTATTTACTTGTGACCATATGTGCATGGTTCTTCCACGGGATGGAAGTTGCCCAGATCCCTGAGTCATAGAACAGAAGAGAGCTTTCTCGGAAAAATCACCTGATCTGCTTTGCATAAGCAAGAATAAAAAAAGCATTGTGTTAAGGCACCGAGATTTCTTGGTTTATTTGTTACTACAGCAAAGCCTAAGTAATACACCTTTACCCTTCATAGTCATGATTCCTAAGATGGTGGGGTAATGTAAATTAAGATGGAGGCTATTTGGGTTATGAATCCTTAGGGATTTTATTGGAGATATGTCATCTCTAACGCCAAAGATGTCCAGTAATATCAACTGGCCAAAGTATGAGCAGTGTTGAAAGGAAGTTTATCAGGGGGTTCCTTATCTGCGGGGTTTCTGATTCTACCATGTTCCAAGTACTTTTCTAATAATTTAGTATTCAAAATTGTCCATAAACATAACTCTTGTTTGCCATATTTCAAACTCCTAAATTTACTTACCAAATGGAAGAAAACAGACACTCTTCATTTTTTCCATCTCTAAACTATTTTTACAGAAATTTAGACAGATTCAGGATCTAGAGTCAAATTTGTTTATCAGTGACATTTTGAATCATTAACTAGGTAGACAAGATGAAAGGAAAATCAATATGTACCTGTTTGATCATCTAAAACCATGCTGCCTTATGTTTCAAAAAATTGGCAAACAAAAATTTTACCTAAAGACTTACCTTAATTAATGTCATGTATTTATATTATTCATATTATAATTTAATATTCAAAACACATTTTGAAGTATGTGGTGTTTCATATTTTTACAGATAAGGAAATTGAGGCTCAAAGGGGTGTTATGTAACTAACAAATATATACAAATCCAGGTTTTTCCAGTTCCTTTTTTAGGGTTTTATGGAATAATGAGAAAATAAAAGCAATGTGAGGAGAAAGGAAATATATCTGACACTGTTGGATGAATAACACAGCAGCTATTCCCAAATCCATTTCCCCACATTTACTAAAGGGGCTGAAAAAGCTAAATACTCACTTCCCCAGCCACCCTAGTAGTTAAAAGTGGCCAGATGACACATTCCTGTCCAATAAAACATAACAGAAGTCTGGTAGACATGTCTGAGAAAGTTCTACTTTCCTAGTGAATAGAACAGGAGAAGTAGGTAAAGCCATTTTACTTTCATCATTCTCTGAGCATAGATATGATGCCTGAAGGTAGAGCAATCATCTTATCATTAACAGCAAACTAAGACACTGAAGATAGAAAGCCCCTTGATGATATCATCAATTCCCTGCCATAGCCCTGCCCTACATACTCTTACATTTATTGTTATATGAGACTTTTTTAAAAAGAAAGAACACTTTTAAAAATATATGTTTAAAAAAATATATATATATGTTTACATATTATATTAGTAATCTGTTGTCATGTAACCAATAATCCCAAAACTTAGTGGTTTAGTTACTGTTTTTTAATGTATCAACAGCAATGTGGGCTGGGTTTAGCTGGTGGTTCTTCTGCTGGTCTTGCCTCGGTTTATTCATGTGGCTGTCCTCAACTGGAAGCTCAACTGAAGCTGGATGGTCCAAAATGACCAGATATCCTTGTCTTGAGGTGATGGTGGCTGTCAGTTGTGTCATGTGTCTGCAGCAGTTTAGCCTAGGCTTCTTCACATGGTGTTAATGCTACAAGAGAGCTATTTTCAATGCACCAGTCCTGTTTGAGCCTCTGTTTGTGTCACATTTGTTAATGTCTGATTGGTCAAAGCAAGTCACAGGGCCAAGTTTAAAGTCAACATGGAAGTGAACTACATAAGCATATGAAGACAGGGAGATGTGACTCATCAGGAACAATTACTCTAATATTCTACCACTTATATTTATGTTATTTACATCCTTATCATTAAAAATTTTATATCCTATATGACTGTAGAGGACACCTGTGCCTGGGAATGATTCCTTGTTGTTTTTCTCAAGAACATATCTGTGGCCTTGCACGCAAGTCCACAGTGCCCTCACCCTGCAAACAGGAGGGGCTAGGGAGTCAAAATACAAACATCTGTTTGCCGGAGATGAAACAACAAGGAACTGGGACGTGTTGAGTCGGGACGGTGTGGGAACAAAGAACTTGCAGTGGGACAGTTGCCAAAAAGCCTGTATTATAAATAAAACAGCTACAGGGAGAGCTTTCGCTGCAGCCTCCTACTGTCCTGTGGTGTCTGTGTCTTTTTGTACAGGCTGCAGTCATGTGTCTGCGTCTCTACGTCTCTGTGTTCATTCCTTGGTCTAAAGCCGGGCCACGTCATATGACAAATGAGTATAATCTCTGAAATCACTCTATCTCAAATATGACCTACTTTCCTTGTTCTGAATT
>CAUYSK010054509.1:0-70949 GCA_963575035.1 Avahi laniger
TTTATCATTTCTTTGTGTTAGAAACATTCCAGTTCTACCCTTTTAGTTATTTTAAAGTATACACTAACTTATTGTTGATTAAAGTCACTTTGTTGTGCTATCAAATATTGTTCATTCTATCTAAATATAGCAAATTATTTACTTTTGATTATAGAAATTTTTAAAGTATGCTGTTGTTTATAATGACCATGCTTCTAAATGTAATAGTTTCCTTTATTAAAAAAGTTGAATAAATGAATTTTATTTCTTGCCTATGCATATGTGTATTTAACTTGGTTTTTTTGACTTGACATTAAACGAGTAAAACTCAAATCTCCTTTTTCTACAGTCAAACTTACATACATTCTGCATGAGTTATTTACTCTCTTCTTTGAATTAAGTAATGCTGAGTTACAGGAAAAATTGACTATACATGGGACTTACGAACCCATGTTGTATTTTGGTTTTATAAATGAATTACCCTTCCTTGATGTGAATATCTGAACCTAGTTGGATTGGGAAACGTTATTATTTTAAAGCAGGTACAATAAATTATTTACCTTAAATAACTAGAAGCATATTGCTTTTTTTTGTTTGAAATTATAGTAGTTGTAGGAGTATGAGGCATCTTACCTGATGCCGATATGGTTATAATGATAGATACCCGCACATTTTCAGTTTCTTAAGTAAGATGATCAACTTTAAATTTTATCAACTCGGAAACCATTGAGGCTGTATCACTTTCAGTTGTGATTCCTGTTTTTGTTAGTCTTGACAGATTGGATTTCCATTTTACATTGTGGTTGAGTTTCAATTCACCAAGATTTAATAAGGATCCCATTCCTTTTTTTTTTCTTTAAGTGAATGTTTACAAAGCATACCATACTGGTTAACAAAGGTTTGTGTCTTAACACTTTGCATTTGCCAGTTCTATAATTATTGAAGGTGTTGACTGAAGATTAATAGATTAATCTTCCTTAGAATTAGAAATGACTGGCTCTAGTACTATTCCATTTTCCTTTTATGGATAAGAGAACTGAGGCCCAGATAATGAAAAACTAAAAAAAGTATGCGGTAGAACCCTTTATTACTCCTTTATCTACCACAGGGCAAACTAAGTAAATTATTAAAATAACTAATTCAATTTATGGGTCAGAGCTCTTTTGAAATGACATCATTTGTTCATGTGAGATTTTTTGTAATAATACTGAATTAAGTCCAGAGGGTGATTTTTCCCCTCATTAATTGTCTTAAGAATTAAGCAGGCTGGGTGTGGTGGCTTACGCTTGTAATCCTAGCACTCTGGGATGCCGAGGCGGGAGGATCTCAAGGTCAGGAGTTCAATACCAGCCTGAGCAAGAGTGAGACCCCCCCCCCCCCCGTCTTTACTAAAAATAGAAAGAAATTAGCTGGACAACTAAAAACATATAGAAAAAATTAGCCAGGCCTGGTGGCTCATGCCTGTAGTCCCAGCTACTTGGGAGGCTGAGGCAGAAGGATTGCTTAAGCCCAGGAGTCTGAGGTTGCTGTAAGCTAGGCTGACGCCACCGCACTGTAGCCCAAGCAACAGAGCAAGACTCTGTCTCCAAACAAACAAACAAACAAAAAAAAAATTAGACAGAAAGTGTAGCCTCATATGCCCAAGGTGGGGTAAAAGAGGGCAGGAAATGATGAATTATTTTTCTTCTAATAATAGAAATCTGACTCTTATGATGGTTATTAGTCACTATTTATACTGTAACTCCCACAAGAAGATAAACAATTTTGTGAAAGGTACCAGCATAAAAGTAGGAAAAGGGAAGAAAACTGACAAAGAGTATATCTTCATTCATCAGTAAGGACACATGTATATTATTGGCCACATCACTTTAATTGGATGCATGTTTCATTATTTAACCAATCACTTATTGTTGGACATACAAGTTTTTTTTTCCAATTATGAAAAGTTTTCCAAAACCATTCTTATACATTGTCTTATTTAATTTGTCTGTTTCTATAGTGAAAATTCTCAGAAATAGAATTGCTGGGTCAAAAAGTCCACTTATTTTTCAAGGGATTAGGTATACAATGCCAAATTACTTTCCAGACATACACTAATTAACGCCTTTCATCACTAGTATAATTTTTGCCAAGTCTGTGAGAAAAAAAATAAAATCTCATGATTTCAGTTTCTTTTATCAGTACAGCAGAGTATAATTTATGTTGTTTTCTGGGTTTTTTGTTCTTTTTTAAATTAAGGTTTTATTTACATATAATAAAATTTACTCATTTTAAGTGTACAGTTTGACTAATTTTGTTAATTATATATAATCATGAAACTACCACCACAATCAAGACATATAACAGATCTCACCCCCTAAAAAATTTCTTCCTACTCCTTTGCAGCTTGTCTCCTCACCCACTTGCAGCCCCAGGCAACCATTGATCTAGTTTCTGTCACTATACTTTTGCCTTATCTAGACAAGTAATTTTCTAGACATTTATTTGTCTTTTCAAATAAATGGAATCATATAGTACATAATCTTTTGTGTTTGACTTTTACCTGGCATGTTTTGAGATTCATCCATGTTGTTTTGTGTATTACTATTTCATTTGTTTGTATTATTGAGTTTTCTATAATATGGATATACTAAAATTTGTTAATCTATTCATCACTTTGAAGGGCATCTGGATTGTGCCGAATTTTTGGCTATGAATGTTTATGTACAAGTTTTCATGTGGATATATATTTTTATTGCTCTTGGGTAAATATCTAGGAGTGGAATTGCTAGATCACATGGTAGGTATGTGCTTAACTTTATAAGATACTGTCATACCATTTTCCAAAGTGTCTGTACCGTTTGCATTCCTGCCTGCAGTGTTTGAGAGTTAAAGTTGTTCTAAATCCTCCCTACCACTTATTTTCAATTTTTCTTTTTTTTAATCATAATCTCACATTTTATTGGAATAGAGAACATGCCCAAAATTACAATATAGTATGATTAGTGCTATGTATGTCAGTCTTTTTTAACTTCTGCCATTCTAGTGGGTGTGTAGTGGAATGTTACCATGGTTTTAATTTGCATTTCTCTGACAAGTGATGTTGAATATCCTGTTATGATCTTATTGGCCATCTACATATCTTTTTGCCCATTGTTAATTGGATTTTTATTTACTTATTCTGGATACAAGCCCCTTGTCAGATAGATGCTTTAAAATATTGTCTCTCATTTATTGGCTTGCCTTTTCATTTTCTTAACAGTGTCTTTTGAAGAGCAAATGTTTTTAATTTTAGGATGTCCATTTCATCTATTTTTTTTTCTTTTATAGCTTCTGCTTCTTTGTGTCCTATCTAAGAAATCTTTGCCTAACCCAAAGTCACAAAAATTTTATCCCTATTTTGTTTTCCTAAAAGCTTAATAGCTTTAGCTCTAACATTTAGGTCTGTAATCAACTTTGAATTAGTTTTGTGTATAGTGTGAGAGTAGGGGTCATGACTCATTTTTCTCCATGTATATAGCCCATTGTTCCATCGTTCGAAAAAACTATCTTTCATTGAATTACTTTGACCCTTGAAAATCATTTGACATGTAAATGTGGGTCTATTTTTGGATTGTGTATTCTGTTTTATTGACCTGTATGTCATTATGCAAATACCACACCTTCTTGATTTCTGTAGCTTTATAATAAGTCTTGAAATTAAGTAGTATGAGTTGTTCAACTTTGTTCTTCAAAATTGTCTTGCCTATTCTAGGTCCTTTGCCTTTCCATATAAATTTTAAATCAACGGTTGATTTCCTTAAAAAAGCCTGCAGGATTTTGATTGGCATTGCATTGAATCCAAAGATCAATTTTGGGAGGTTTGCCATTTGAACAGTAGTAAGTCTTTGAAGCCATGGACGTGAATCCATGGTTATGGTATATATTTTTCTTTATTGAAATTGTCTCTAATTTTTCTTTGCATTGTTTTACAGTTCTCAAAATATAGGCCTTGCATATTTTCCATTAAATTTATTCTTAAGTATATTATTTTTATGCTATTTTATTGTAACAGGAGTTGTTTTTTAAAGATTTATCTTCTAATTTTTGTAGATCTACCTCATACCCTGGAACTTTGCTGCATTCATTTATTCTAGTAGCTGTTTTACAAGTTTCTTAAGATTTACTACATGCATGATTTTATCATCTGTCATTTCAAGATATTTTAAGTTTTTCCTTTCCCATCCATATGTCTTCTTTAAATTAATTAATTAATTAATTTCCCTGTTGCATTGGCTAGGTACTCCAGTACATATGCACTTTTATGATTGCTGTGTCTTTCTGATGAATTGCCCTTCTATGTATATAAACTGTCTCTATTTTTTGCATAAATTTTATCTTGAAGTCTGTTTTATCTGATGTCAATGTAACCATCATAAGGCCTTCTTATGCTTACATTGTACGCTGTATATTCTTTTCATTCATTTACTTTTTTGTTATTGTTGTTGTTGTTGTTTTTGGAGACAGAGTCTCTATCTATTGCCCTGGCTAGAGTGCCGTGGCATCATCATAGCTCACTGAAACCTCAAATTCTTGGGCTCCAACGATCCTTCTGCCTCAGTCTCCTGAGTAGCTGGAACTGCAAATGTATGCCACCAGGCCTGGCTAATTTTTCTATTTTCGTGTGTTTGTAGAGATGGGGGTCTTGCTCTTGCTCAGGCTGACTTCAAACTTCTGACCACAAGCGATCCTCCTGCCTCAGCCTCCCAGAGTGCTAGGATTATAGCACATCCAGCCTGAAGTTTTTAGTTCATTAATCTTTAATGTAATTAGTGAAACAGTGAGGTTTAGATTTACTATTTTATTTTTTGTTTCCTGTTGTCTCCTGCTTTTGTTTTTATGTTCTTCTTTTTCTCCCCTTCCCTTTGGAATTATTTCAACTATATTTTTATCAAAGTGGAAAAGCTTATATTAACTAATTTTTTAAAATGATCTCTCGACATCTGTTGACAGTAATTGCTTGGGTCTAACATGTCTGGATATTATTGACTTAAACTTAAGTAGAAAAAAAACTTTTTCCCTTCAGTCAATGGATATTTGGAATATTTCTGATTTCTAAGGGATATGACAAAGTTGCAAAATAAATGTATTAGATTTAGAAAGCCTGATGAATAACAGTTCATTTCTTTTTAGAGTTTGACCTGCATTTTCTCTCTGTGATTTGTTAGGTGAGACATAAGTCGCCTTAAAAGCATCAGCTTTGTCTTATTCTTCTTTATATCATGTAGCACCTAGCCATGACTAGCTCATAGTTAGGTATAACCCAGTTAAAGTTTGCAGAAAGAATAAATGATTTGCAGGTGGCTCTTATTTCTGTCTTTCTGCCATAAAGAAAATTCTATTATCTATGGGGAGCAATTTTGCAATCTCTAACAACCTTTTGGTAGTAGTATTCTCTTTCTATATATTCCCTCCCATCTCTCTGAGGAGGAAAGATGCCCCCTCTCCCCAAAAAATTCAGGGATGGTGAAGTGGGGGGGGTTATTTTGTTATATGTGATTCTTACTTTGTTTCTTGCAACTTTGTATATAATATAGTGTTTAAAATGTCTGAGAGAAACAATGGTGAGTTTCAGATTATGCTGTACCCTTTTTTCTGAACTTTGGAACTTTTGCAACATGAAAATTTTTGTTTGAAAGTTGTGTATTCAGCCATATATATAGATATAGCTATTAACACATTGACTGCCACACTGGAAAAAAATTTTTTTCCTTGGGGCCACGGTGTTTTATTGTGAAAAACAGAATAAAAACTTCCAAAACAAAACAGTTCTTTTTAATTTAATGAAAAATTTGTTATTTTTTGTTGTTTTCTGTGCATGAGTTATATGCAACTTGAAAAATAGTTCACACGGCTCCCAAGGTAAAGAGATACGTGAGTTACATATGCTTTATGAGGCTCTGGGCTCAAAACCAGCATGAGTTAAATACAACTCACATGGCAATTAATGTGTTAATATATAAATATGTGTGTGTATAAATTTACAAACAGCTGTTTCAGATAGTCACTACATATTTAAAGATCCAGTTAAAGGATTTTTTTCTTGTGTGTATATTTACAGATGAGATAATGAATTTGGAAATATACATAGATTTTAAATTTTATGTGGTTATCCCAATGGTAGAAAATTAATACATCAGTGATGAACTTTGGAAACCAAGTTCTGAGTAAATACTTTTGAAAACAGGCAAAATCTAATATCTTCTTTGTGTGTGTGTGTGTGTGTGTGTGTGTGGTTTTATTTTTTTATTTCAGCATATTATGGAGTACAGATGTTTAGGTAATATCTTCCTAAACTTAGCAGGTGCCCTCTCTGTATATAACTTAAGATCTGATTAAGGTTTATATTTTGAAAATGTAAAAAATAGTGTCCATTCAGACTAAAGTTCCAAGAGAAATAGTTTTAAGATTGATAAGCTCTTTGAAAAATTTAATCTGACCACTTTTCCTGCTAATTTTTTGACTCATACATGTATCGTTTTGTTGTATACATTTACTCTATTTCTATTATTGGTCATAGTTGTTGTATAACAAATGAAACATTCCAGAATTCCTTTTCAACTTGAAAGAAATCTGTTGACCCTTTGTCTACTGATAAATATGTTTCCTGCCTGATACTTACTTTATTACATTATTCACTGAAACTAGTATATTCTCCAAGAGCACAGCAGGGATTTTGAGATAGGATTTTGGAATATAAGTATGTAAAGCTGCTTTTCTAACCTTTCTCAAATAGATCTTGGCCATTTCTCATTCTCTGGTTTGTTTCTCCTGGGGATTTGTGACCAGATAAAAATTGCTGTATATAAACAATCATTATTGCTTTATCGAAGTGGGGCCAGTCCATAGAAGACAGTGGCTAGGTTTTAGCTATTTTTATTGGATGTTGTAAGTGATAGTTTTCAGATATGGTTTTTTTTTTGGCAAACTCACTTGACATATTTTGTCCTCATCGCTAACGATGGTTAGTTTCTTCTTCCTGAGGTGAAACTGATGACAAGCAGAGCAAGTCTTTCAAGAAGAGATTCAGAAATCGGGATCCATTTGGAAGTTACTTGCAGTTATTTCATAGGAGAAGTTAGTAATAGTATTGAAATGTTTCTTCGTGGAACGCTGTAGGTTCAGGGAAAGCCTCCCCCCCCTCCCCCGCATGGTATTTTGAATATAAATAGCAAAAGAAAGAAACTAAGAACAAACTGATGCCATTCCTGAATCCATTTTATGGTTTTCTTATGTCCACTTTTCCGACTCCCTCTTCTAAAACTTGCACCATTGAATCTCATGTTAGTTCTGCTTAACTTAGTAGCCTTCCATTCTTCAGGTAGTTTTTCTGTTAAGTGTTCAATTCTTCAGTACGATGCCAGGCTGCAGACCATTTTTCTGTGTTCAACTACATCCTGCATGACTGTCTCTGATTGCTACGTTGAATCTTCACCTTGATTCAAGATTTCTCTTATAGCTGAAGGGAAAGGAAACAGGCACCTCCTTTCAACCAACTCTGTCTTTTAAATTCATATCCCAAAGGAGGATTAAAAAATCCTCCTGCCAAATAATATATACCTGAAATTTTACTTGTGGTATAACAGGTAGCTTCTCTAACATGGCTAATGAGCTGTGGCTGAGGAAAATGTATCCCTCTTTACAGGAGATTTTGTGCTTTGTAATTATATTAATCTAAATATATATATTTTAATTAGTAATGTAAAATTTTTTAAATTATTTGATCCAAAGGTTGGTATGCTTCAAATCTAAACCTGGGATAGTGTTTTCTTTTCTTTTTTTTTTTTTTTGAGACTGAGTCTCACTCTGTTGCCTGGGCTAGAGTGCCGTGGCGTCATCCTAGCTCACAGCAACCTCAAACTCCTGAGCTCAAGCGATCCTTCTGCATCAGCCTCTCGAGTAGCTGGGACTACAGGCATGCGCCACCATGCCCGGCTAATTTTTTCTATGTATTTTTAGTTGTCCAATTAATTTCTTTCTATTTTTAGTAGAGACCGGGTCTCGCTCTTGCTCAGGCTGGTTTCGAACTCCTGAGCTCAAACAATCCGCCCACCTCCTCCTCCCAGAGTGCCAGGATTACAGCAGGCGTGAGCCACCGCGCCCAGGCCTGGGGTAGTGTTTTCATCTCCTTCTTCCAGTTAACTGGCTTTTCAAATGGGAGAAAAATATGGGTTCTTCATCAAAGGGTTGCAGATGTCATTTGCTGGTAAAAAGTGGATTTAGGAAATAGCAAGATTCAGTCATCAAATAAACCCCTACCAGATGTTAGGGCAGCCAGTTTCTCCACCCCGCCCCCCCAAACTCTCCACCTCTCACCCCTCCCCAACCCCCTACTTCTTAAGTGAGCTATAAAAAAGACCTGGTGATTCACCTGTAGGTTGGCCACTGAAGAAAGCCCTTATTATCTCTTGCTAGCAGCCTTTGAGCCCATCCCCATTTCCCCAGGTGGGTCTGGAGTAGACATCGTTAGTTAATTATGATCACTGTACTCATTTAGAGCCATTCTGCTCCCTGCATCATGCCAGCAGCCTTCAGTGCCTAGAGCCAAGCCTGCAGTCCTGTGTCAGAACACCAACATATGAAAAAAATTGTTTGCAACGTTTGGTGTTCCTATTGTGGGTGATTTATTTAATTTCCTTTATTGCTCTATTTACCATAATTAAAAATCAAGAGTAGAGTAAATTGCAATATTTACCCCACTGCATTTTTTCCAAATATGTTTTCCAAAAACTTATCCTGCATCTAAAACACCCATATTATGGTTGAGGAACCTGGCATGAACTACATAGAGTAATGATTCGTGCACCTTACTGCACCAATTTTATTGAAAACATACTTCAAACAACATTGATTTTTTTTTTTTACCTTTTAGAATATTTTTGCCTATTCAGAACTTATTATCCTCAACTAAATTCTATTATACAGTGAGTTTATTTATATGAATAAAATCGTGTTTTCCTGTATATTACGATTTTAAAATCATTTGCAATTCATAAATAATGAAAATATTTAAAATATTTATCCCCAAACTTCCTTTGTGAAATTGGGATATGTCTTATTCAGCCGTGCTTCTTATATGCCAGCAGATGTGTTGCAAATAACATAACAGGAAAACAAGGGAAACAAAGACTGATAAATGTAAGAGCTATATACCAGAACACTAGAGTAGGAGACTATCTCATTTTGAGAATTTCCATTGAAATAAACTAAAAATCAATTGCCCCTCAGTAATATACACTTTCGAGAGAAGGAAATGTAAGTGGTAGGCATATACACTTTAAGTGCACATATCTGAGTATACACAATTTCGGAGTAAATACTTTCAACATAAATTTTACATACAGCATCCTCAGATTGTGGTGGAATAAAATTAGAAATGAGTAACAAAACATAGCAGGTTTTCAACCAGATAAAAAGGGGAAATACATACTACCAAAAACTATTTAAAGACAAGAAAACCCTCATCACCAGTGTCCAGCTCATAAGGCTGACAAAGCTGAACTTATCATTTTATTCAACTCTGCATACCTATTTCAACAAGTTAAAAAACAGAATATATGTAATGGACTAGTTAATCTCAAAAGGACCTAAGAAAAGAACAGAAGGTAGATAAAATTAAGATGAAAACTACTGAAATGGATAATTCCTTAATAAAAATTTAGAAACTAGAATATAACAATTTAAAAACCCTACACAACTAGATATTTTGAATAAACTAGTTGCAGTGGGAAACAAGAAAATTTGATGGAATCACTGGTGAGTATTTTTAAATATGTAATACCTATATCATAGAAATAGCTACTAACCACTAAAGTAAATTGAAGGCTATTCGGTTTATTTTGTGAGGCAGACAGATATGGTGCCTGGTAAGGTCAGAACATAAAATTGAAGCCAGTCTTGTTGATGAACATAGATTGAAATGAAAAAACTCTTAAGGATAATGTAAATAGGACACATATTAAAAGATATTCAGCATTTAAAACAATATTCACCATGACCAAGTGGGATTTAGTATAGAAATTCAAGATTAATTCAGTGTAAATCAAACTATTAACATAATTCATTCCATTACCAGGAGAAATAGTAAAATCAGTTAAACCAATGTTCATTGACCTTGGGATGGGATACTGTTCTAAGAACAGGGAGGACACAAAGATACGTAACAGAATCCTTGTGCTCAGGGGTTTATAAATTAAAAAAAAAAAAGAAAGTTCATGAAAATCACAATGTCCTCAAATATTTGAAAATATCCTAAAAATATCTTAGAAAAATTAGTACCCATTCCTGACAACTGTAAAAAGTATAAAGGAAATATAAGGGGTTTCTCTATATGTTTGTAACTAAAAGTCAACATTAGATAAATGAAAAAATAAAGGAATCTTCTATTAAAAAATAAATGAAATAATGCTATCTGTTATCAAATGTCAGCCTCATATAAACATTTTAAAAAAACGAGGTTCTGGCCGGGCGCGGTGGCTCATGTCTGTAATCCTAGCACTCTGGGAGGCCGAGGCGGGAGGATCATGTAAGCTCAGGAGTTCGAGACCAACCTGAGCAAGAGCGAGACTCCATCTCTACTAAAAATAGAAAGAAATTGGCCAAACAACTAAAAATAGAAAAAATTAGCTGTGCATGGTAGCACATGCCTGTAGTCCCAGCTACCTGGGAGGCTGAGGCAGGAGGATCGCTTGAGCCCAGAAGTTTGAGGTTGCTGTGAGCTAAGCTGACACCACAGCACTCTAGCCCCGCCAACAAACGAGTTATACACTGTCAAAAAAAAAAAAAAAAAAAAACCAACAAAAAAACAGAAAAACGAGGTTCGGATATATACAAGGATATTGAGCTACCACAGTGCAAATGATTGTTATATATCTAGAAAATCTATTAATAATTCAATAGCATAATAGTTGAATTTAGAAAAATTGCAAATTTTAAGTTAAAGTAAAATATGTTACTGTATTTTAACAATAGATAATATAGCAACAAATGTACATCTCTTTACAATGGTACACATTAAATACTTTAACATAATGTATATGTATGTGAACAATAAAACTTTAATAGCAAGTATAAAAGAAGTTTGAATAAATGGAAAGTTGTACTAGCTAATGGGAAGGCTAAGTATTAAAATTCCATGCTTCCTATATTAATTGCTATATTTAATATTTAACCAAGATTGCCAACATAATATCTTAAAGCCTTGACACCACCACCACCACCACCACCAGCAGCAGCATCACCTGAGAGCTTGTTATAAATGTAAAATCTCCATTCCTCACCCCAGATGAGGGAACCAGTCTACATTTATAGATTTTTTTAAGATTTCCAGGTAATTCCTGGAAATTAGAGAAGCATTGAGTTTAAAGGGATGGTTGTTGAATCTGGTTAAAATTCAGAGTCATCTGGGAGTTTTTAAAAATACAAATTCTTAGGCCCTTCTATAAGCTTAATGAAGTAAAAAAGAGTTATGGTTTTTATGTTTCTTTTTCTAAAGCCCACCTTTTTCTATAGGTTCTGATGTGGTAAATTTAGTAGCAGCTGCCTTAAAAACTTTGATAAAATGGCAATAAAGTGTATATGAAAAAGTTGTACAGGTGAAAGACACATAAAGTGATAATTATTGGTTATCACTTATTATTGGGTAAGTAGAGGTTGAAAAATAAACTAGCAAATCTAAGAACAAAATAGCAGTTCCAAAAATTGATCCATAGTATATATTGTTATAAACTAATACTTCATTCCATATATTATAAGAATTTCCAAGTGAATTAAACAAAACACTGATATGAAAATAAAAAAAGTAGAGTATTTAAGTAAGTGATTAACATGTGACCTATTTGGATAAATAGAAGAACTATGTCAAAGGAGAAGCGAGGAAACTGCAGAATAAAATCAGAATGGTCTAGAATACTATGAACAGTTGATATTCCGTGGTGATGATTTGTTTTTGTTCTAATAGCTTTATTGAGGCATAATTTACATACCATAAAATTTGCCCATCCTAAATAATTCAGTGATTTTTAGTAAATGTATAGTTATACAGCCATCACTATAACACAATTTTAGAATATTTTCATCACTCCCAAAACTTGCACATTAATAGTTCCCACCCTCAACACCAGACAACCACTGAGATGCTTTGTCTATTTTTTTTTTCCAAAAATTTCATAAAGTGGTATTATACATTATGTGGCCTTTTGTGTCTGGCTTCTTTTACTTAGCATAATATTTTTGAGGTTTATCCACGTGTTTGTAGGTAGTAGTTTGTTCTGTTGTACAGATGTGTCACAGTTTGTTTGCATTCACTAGTTCATTTAACTCATTCCAGTTTTTGGCTATTACGAATAATGCTGCTATGAATATTGACATGTCTTTGTGTGGACATATGTTTTCATTTTCCTTGTGTAGACACCATAAGAGTGGACTTACTGGGTCATGGTAAATTTATGTTTAACTTTTTAAGACTTAGCCAAACTGTTTTCTAAAGTAGATGTCCTATTTTACATTCTCACCAGTAATGTATGAGGGTTCTAATTTTGATTGGGATTGCATTGAATCTATGAGTCACTGTGGGGAGAATTACCATTTTTACAGCACTGAGTTTTTTAATCCATGAATATGAAATGTTTTCTCTTTATCTAAATCTTCTCTAATTTATCTCAGTAATGTGTCTTGTACTTCTTTTGTTAAATTTATTCCCTGAGTAGTTTATTCTTTTCGATTTTGTTGTGAATGGAATTGTTTTCTTAATTTCATTTTAAGATTATTCGCTGCTAGTATATATATCTTGGAATATTTTCATTTTATAGAATTTTTGCTATCCCCACTGAAATACGGCATTCCACTGCCTTCTGACCTCCATTATTTCTGATAAGAAGTGAGTCATTTATTGTATTACTTTTCTCTTGTTGTTTCAGGAGTTTGTTGTTGACTTTAATGTATTTTTGACTATGAAGTGTGTAGGTGTGGGTCTCTTTGTGTCTATCTTGGGGTTTTTTGAACTTTTGGGGTCTGTAGATTATTTTTCATCAAATTTGGAAAGATTTCAGCTATTATTTTTTCAAATATTTTCTGCTCGTTTCTTCCTGATACTCCCATTATATATGCATGTTGGCACACTCGGTGTTATTGCATAGGTCTCTGAGGCTCTGTTTATTTTTTCAAACTTTTTTCTGTTCTTGAGATTATATTAATATAATTTCTGTTAATCTGTCTTTGAGTTCACTGATTCTTCTGCTTTTGCAAATCTATTATTGGGTCAATTTAGTGAATATTTCATTTCTAATATTTTATTTTTCAAATCTAGAATGTGATTTGGTTCTCTCTTTTTTTGGTAATTTCTATTTCTGTATTGGTATTCCCTATTTATTAAGTCATTATTGCCATATTTTTCTTAAACATGGTCTCCTTTAATTCTTTGAACATATTTATAATAGCAGATTTTGAAGTCTTTTTCTGAATGTAACATCTGGGCCCGCTCAGAAACAATTTCTATTTGCTACTTTTCTCCCTGCATATGAGTCACATTTTCCTGTTTCTTTACATGTCTTGGAATGTTTTTTGCTAAAAACTGGACATATTAGATAATGTAATAATTCTGGATCTTATTTTCCCCTTCCCCTTAGGGTTGTCATTATTATTATTATGTGTATTTGCTTATTTTTAAGTAATTTGTCTAGACTTAGTGTACAGAATCTCTCTCCTCTGTGGGGTACAGCCACTTAGGTCTCTGCTTAGGTTTTTTAATTGTTATTTTAATTTTTAGCCTGGCCTTCTTGGGGTCCCCCTTGTATCTGCATAGTTTAGTAGTTATCCAGGGATTGGCTAAAGGTTGTGTTCAAACATCTTAAGCCAGTAAGGCTTCCACCTTTTGCTGGGGTGTGTGTGTGTGTGTGTGTGTGTGTGTGTATTTTGGGGAGCACATCCAGTTTTCAGGTAGCCCCAGCTTTTAAGCCCTCTCAGTTCTCACATGCAGTAAGCATCCCAGTCAGCCAGGGATATAGGAAGAGCCTGGTCTCTGGGCACGTATTCAATCACCAATCAGCCAGGGATGTGTGGAAAATTGATCTAGTCCCTCCATGGCTCTCTCATTTCCAGAATTTCCTTGTTAAATTTTTGGATTTCTGTTAGCCGCCTCCTCCTCGCAACTGGGACAAGCAGCCTCGGCTAGCAGAGCTGTACCCTTTCTTTGTTCTTTTCCAAATGAGTTTGATGCTTTTTCCCTCATAGCTATGGGTGTGGGTTTTTTTGCCCTGCCCTTCAAATCATGTAAACTGCCTCAGACAGTGAAGCTGTTGGTTTTAGTAGCCCGCCCTGCCTAGGAAAACCTATTGCATGGATTGGTGCTTGGGTGGGGCATGGAGAAACTGGTAAGGAGCAGTCCCAAGCAGTAATGCCACTAACTGACACTTTTCTTACTCAAATTTCATCAGTTTTTCATAAATAAACACTTTTAAATTTGTCATTTGACTTTGGCCAATTTCTGGAGTGCTGAAATGTTTGTTTTTGACACCTTTGTCTAGTTTTATAGTTGTTTTGTGGGGAGAGGATTTGCTGACCTCTTTAGTTTGCCATAGCTGGAAGTCCTGCCTCCTGTTTTGATTTTGCAATATTTTTGGTTTTGGTTATTTTTAACAGCCTAACTAATTAAAAACCTGAAGCACATCTATATATTGTAGCTGTTTCAGCATTTTGCTTCACAATGGAAGAAGTTGGAATATTGTGATTAGATTAGAGGTGGGACTACAGTCCTAAATTTGCTGACAGCACTTTCCTGTGGTATGCTTCTTAATAGGGTATTCTTGTGTAATGATGAAGAAAATGTTTATTTTTTTAAGCAAGCAAATTCCTTTGGAATTCTACCAAAACATAAAAAAGATATTGTAGTGTACTCCTCTCTGCAGAATGAACCTGTAGCACAGGGAAAAAAGTGACAAAATCCATTGGCCTGGTATAGATGTATATCTATGTGAAAAATAATGGAAAGAATATCTTCTTTAAAAATTACTCATTATCCAGATTTCAAACTAAAATGCTTTTTTATGCTAGAAAATTAAGCGGGCAGTGTGCCTTTTTAAAAACCCTTTTTGGTTATTTAATAACATGAATACACAAAATAAGATGTGTGGCTCAGTGATGTATCACAAAGTGCACACTTTTGTAACCACCATTCTAGTGAAAAATAGGACATCAGCACCCAGAAGTCCCCTATGCTCTCTCCCACCATTACTCTCTCCTCCTAAAGATAACCACTATCCTAATTTTTATGCTAAGCTCTTCCTTTTTTTTTTTTTTTTTTAATTTTATAAAGTGTCTTGCTCTTTAACCCTGGCTAGAGTGTAGTGGCATCATTATAGCTCACTGCAACCTCAAACTCCTGGGCTCAAGTGATCCTCCTGCCTTAGCCTCCCAAGTAGCTGAGACACAGGCGCACACCACCACAGCCAGCTAATTTTTTCTTTTTTTAATAGAGATGGGGTCTTGCTTTTGCTCAGGCTGGTCTCAAACTGCTGAGTTCAAGTGATCCTCCTACCTTGGCCTCCCAGAGTACTTAAGATTACAGGTGTGAGCCACTGCGTCTGGCCACCACTTACTTTCTTAATAATTTCTATCTCCTAAATGTACATCCCTAAATATTAGAGTTTATCTTTACCTATATTTTTAATATTATGGAAATGATACCTTGCGGTATATATTTATTGTGACTGGATTTTTTTATTCAAAGTAATGTTTGTAAGATTCATCTGTGTTGTACATGGTAGTAGTTCATTGTAATTGCTGTAGAGTATTCCATTGTATGAATATACTACAATTTATATATCATATGTTTGTATATTATATATTGAACATTCTACTGTTCCTGGATAATTGGATTATTTCCAGTTTTAAGGATATTCCAAATATTGCTGCTATGAACATGCTTGTATGTGTTTTAATGAATAGATATGCACACCACTTTTGGGTATAAACCTATGAGTCAAATTGCTGAGTCATAGGGTATATGTATTTTTGATTTAGTAGATAATGCCAGTTTGTTTTCCAAAGTTATTGTACCAATTTACAGCCCTACCAGCAGTATATAAGAATTGCCATTGCACCACATCTTAACAAAACGTTTGCTGTTGTCAGACTTTTAAGAAATTGACTTGTAGAAGAGTTCTGTATACATTCGGTCTCCACTGCTCTGCAGAGCCACCTTTTTGATAAGCCAAGTGTCCATATATGCCATAATCTATTTCTAGGTCATATTTCTATTTCATTGGTCTATGCTTATACCACAATTACACTATGTAAATTACTGTAGCTTTATAATAAGTCTTTATATCTGGTAGAGCAATTTTTTAAAATTACCATGTTCTTCTTGAAGAGTGTTTTAGCTGTCCGTACCACACTTGGATTTCTATAGAAACTTTAAAATGAATTCATCTTGTTTCACAAAAAGAAAACTTCATGAGGTTTGGATTGGATTTTGCTCAGTCTGTAAATCAATTTGGGAAGAACTGAAATGTTTACAATATTGAGCCTTCCGATCCATGAATATGATATATCTCTCCATTTATTCTTTAATTTCGCTCAATAATGTCTTTTAGTCATTTTCTATCAAAGTCTTGCATAGTGTCTGTTAGCTTTAATCTCAGGTATGGGATATTTTTTGTATTATTATATTTTATAGTATTGTAAATAGTATTTTTATAAATTTCATTTCAGTTATTTTGATAATTTTCAAACATACATTATTTTCTTTACTTTTGTATAAGTAGACCCTACTGTACCTACCACACAAATTTAATATTTATCAAGATTTGCTTCATTTGTTTCAACTATCCTTTTTTATTTTTGATGTGGAAGTATTTTAAAACAAATCCTATTGTTTTGCATAATCAGAGCTAAAAAAATGCCAAAGCCTAGATTTCATGTCATTTCATCTATGTATACTTAGGTTACACATCTCTAGAAAATATGGACATTTTATTTTTAACCACAATTCTGAGCCATATTCAAATTTCCTCTTCTGTTTCAACAATGTCTTTTTACTATTGGTATGTTGAGTTTGCTTTTGACTACCAGCATATTGGGGCTTACATTTTATATTAAGTAATTATTAAATATTAACTTAGCCATTAAAATATTAAATAATAAAGTGTGCTGTATGACAATTCAGAACTTTTTTTGTCTGATGTGAACTTTCTTTCTGAATTCATTAAGATTTCTGATGTTTGCAAAGCCACACTGTTATAAACCTACCATGTGAATAAAATTGTCTTTTTCTTTCATGAGGTGTCTTCTATCTTTATAAATCTAATGTGCAAAAAAATTGCCATTTGTTAAATTAAAAATAAAATTTTGTATTCCTCAGTGTTTCTATTACTGAACATAAATCTTTTGGGAAGTCATCAGCCAGAATAAAAAACAAATGCATTTTTGTGTGACATAGTTTTAGTTTTACTTGCCCTTTGTGACCTCTTCTTGCCCAAAGTTGTTAAAATGCGAGGAGATGTAGTTGTGAATTATTTTCTTTTGTGGTTTTGCACAGAAACCTTTCCTTCATTTCTTCAGCTGGTTTTCCTCCCCATGCAGTATTCATAGGTCTGTTTCTAAGAGAGGACTGTGTCTAGTGGGCCATGAAAACTTCCTAGACTTGGCAGACTGGGCTGTATCATGTTCAGCCTCTAACATGAGAAAATCCCCATTGAAAAAACAGTGTGGCAGCTTTCCTGGAGGCAGGTCAGACTTCTCATAGAGATATTTGACAGTGACTAAGGAGGAAGAGTCTCTGTATCTCTCCAGCATCTGCAGTATGGATGGAACTAATTAATTCATTGTCTAAAGAACAATTAAATATTCCCAAGACAGGAATTAGCATAAAATGATTTTCAGCTACCTATTAACTTATGCAGTATTATTGATGGGAAACTGAAGAGATCTTAAAAGTTAGATCTTACTAGTAATAAGTATTTGAGAATAAACACGACAGACAACCTGATGCTGGATGGCTTGCCCGTTCCCTATCCCTCCTCTCTTACCAGCACCCTTCGGTGTCTCACTACAGATCAGAATGGCCCAGTGCTCTCATCTGCTGAGATTGTTGCTGTTTATACTTATTTAAACACAGAGTTAGAGGACATTTAAATTCATATTTAACTCTTTCAGTTAAATGTAGGTGTTTTGTGTTTTATGATGAATATTGTTAAAAGGACATGAAAAAAAAGAACTATTTCACTTCTTTGGTTTAACTATTGTTTAAGGCCTTTTTCCCTTCTAATATTAATTAGCAAATTTGGGGATCATTTTTTGCATCTTGAAAAAAAGGAGAAAATAGTCTCTTTCTAATGCATGCAGCCAACTCAATAAATACCAGACTTGGATAAACACACAAAAAATCAGAAAAAATTCAGCTGATAGAACAAATTATCTAGGTATAGAAGATGAGAATCCTTTTTTATTTGTGTGGTTTGGGGTGGGGGCAGGGAGACCTGGAAGGGTTTCTTCTAAATAGTGTGCCAGTCTGTAAATATGACAGAGTGCACACAACCTATAGCCTATTAAAATCCTGGTTAGAAAGACTAGTGAGACAAAAATAAATTCCTTATTCCTTAATTTATTCCATAAATTTCTTGTGTGTCCTTGAGCATATAAGAAGGACTAAGGTACAAATAGGATACATTTCCTAGACTTATTTGTTGTCACAAAATTTGCCTCATAGTTTGCTTTTGTTTTCTCAAGCAGGTGATCTATATACAAGTAAAAATACTTCTAAGGAAATGAATTTCAAAATGAATGTTAGGCAATAATCTAAATATTTAGAGTCTAGTTAGGAGGTTCTATTACTGAGATGTATATTGTATTGGTATAGTTGACATAGTAATTGTAGTATGTATTGCAAAAAGTAGAGGATTACTGGTTACAGCTGTATGTGAATGGAAATAGAAAAACCTGATTTTCTTAATCTAAATTGAAGCTTTCTTATTATAGATTATTTATTTGCTTTATAGCTAAAAACCTGTATCAGAAACATGAACTTTAAAACTGCTTCAAAAAAAAGATATGTGGGGAAAGATTCTTCACATAAAAGTGAATGAGGAACGTAATTTCCTGGAGATCCTTTCTGACTAGTAAATGTTTTGAGTGACATTTTAGTGCCTGGGGAAGTATCCCCAATAATTTTCACTTTTGTTTCATTCCACATTTTCTGCTTGTCAGTAATTTAAGCAAATGTGTGGCAATGGTCACAGTTCTCTGGGATTAAGAAAACGCTACAACAAAATGACCACAACAGATCTGAAATGCTTCCAGTTTTGTTGTTGTACTCTTTTGACCAACTCTTATGTATACCTCACTGAAAAATGGCTTGTAGATTCTCCTGGCTTTTTGAAAAACAGTTGAATCTGTGTTCTAAGTGTAAAGAAGGATTGATTAATGCACTTGGGACAGATATAAGAGAAGATTCTTTCTCACAACCTTAAAACTTAATTTTTAACATATTGTTTGAAGAATCAAATACTAATTTAAAACTTAAAAAGTAAACTCCTATTAGGTATAACTTGAATGCTTAAGCTGGTAATCAGCCAAAATGACAGATAACACTGTTTTATTTAGGGCATCCAGTGTTAGCAGAGAAAGTAACTGCCCTGTAAGTGAATTGTAAGTCTAAGGCTGGCTCCCTTTTTGTGAAATGAGGAAAGTTCTCCTAAATGTTCATTATCTCTGCAGCTTGGAGCTTCATTAGCAAGTGCAGTTGGAATAACCAGGGTATTGCAGCAGCAGAGAAACTAACCACGGCAAGCCTTAGAGTAACAAAGAAAATAAAAGAATTCCTGTATAACATGCTTCCACACTTATCTGTGTTTTGTGGTACTGTTTGTGCTGAACTAAAGCATCTGCTACCTCAAGTTAAGAGAGAGCAAACTCAACATGGCGTGAAATTGCTGCACTGCCATTCACATTCATTAGAGTTACATTGTTACCAACCACAGGCATGACTGGCTTTTGCATGAATAATAAAACAAAATGCTGCTTTGTGAATTTACCTTAAAACATTGCAAGGCACAGTACTAACCTTGAGCCTGTGTCAAGTATTTTCAGGAGTGGGTTTATCTTAGAGTAACTTTCCTCACGACAATAGGGTGACCAGTAAGTAGTACTCAGAAGTTGGGAAGAGGTAATGTATGAAGCCTTTGGAAAGGGCCTTAAACTGATTGCGTTAAATCAATTTACTCATTTTTAGAAATTAATATTTATTGTGCTAGGTTGTTAAAGATATTAAAATTATTAAAGTGCCATTTGGCAACTATCATCATAATTGATTCAGGCAAAAATCATCAATGATGTTAAAGGTAATGGGTCAGAGTTTGATGAGGAATAGGATATTTACACAGTTATAAAGGGAAAAAAATAGTAACTTTGTAAAGGAAAAACCTGGAAGATACCTCATCCAAATGACTGAAGTTATCACGAATAATGGGACATACTGACATCATGTGCATCATGATATGATGCCCTGAGAAGACATTACTTCTGGGTTATTCCTGTCAAAGATGCATAACCTGAATCTAATTATGGGAAAACACCAGACAAACCCAAACTGAGGGACAGTCTGTAAAGTAACTGGCCTGTACTCAAAAATGGCAGTGTCATGAAAGACATGTTAAATAACTGTTCTTGATTAAAGAAGACTAAAGAGATGTGACAGTTTAATATAATGTGTGATCCAAATTTTCTTTCCTTTTTATTTCATTGACATTTTTCTCTTCTAGTTAGCTAGATATAGAAGTGGAGGGTTTAAACAAAGAAAAAAGGTACTTTAAGAGTTTATATAAGTACTGCATGCTGACCAGTTGCACCACTTGGAGCATTAAGAGTCCGAATATAATATTCTACTCAGTTTTCCCCATATTTTCCTTTTCTAGTTTATGTGGATTTTAAGCAGTATTGCAGGTTTGGGTTGGCATTTTTAAGCAACAGTCACGAATGTTTGGTTTCCTGGCCTGCGTTACATATCAAGCTATTGAAAACTCAAAACTGATAACACTTCATTGGTTTGCCAAATTTTCAATCAGTGGAAGAAAGTGGAGGCCTCATATTGTTTAAAAATACTAGAGTATAGAAAAATATTAGAAAAATACTAGAGTTTCATGAGCATTTAAGAAAGGAAGTAGTGATCACTAAGATGAATTCATAAAGAAGTTTGGTATGATTTTTAGATAGGTAGCTAACAGGAATGCTTTATTTTTGGGAAGGCATTTTGATGGGTGTCTGATTTCCTTGTGGACAAGATGAAGAAATTGAGTGATTGTACTTAACTGAATGAGTAATTAATTGAATAACCATACCCAAGATTAATGATTAAATGTCAGTCTCATAGATGGTTTCTAGTGCTGTTTTTCTAACAAGTATGTTATCTATTCTCAGTCCTGTTCTAAACTTTAATTAATAGCTTGGATAAAGGCATTGATGACACATGGATCAAATTTTAAAATGACAAAAATTTAGGAGAGATACGTAGAGCATTAGATGAATCGAGCAGGAACTGAACAATAATGCTAGGCTGAGAATGTTAAGCAGAAATCTAGCTAAATAAATCTGATAAGAATAAATTCTACAGGAATAAAAAAACTAGTCTTAGTATGATGGGTAAGGGGGAAAAAAACCTCTAAGTTAATGCATGGTAATTTGAACATATGTACCCAATTTATTGATTTGTTTCTTTTAACTATTTGGTTTAATATATATCAATTGGGTCCAATCAGAAAAATGGAAACCGCACTAGTATTTCAAACACGGGGAAATGTAATACAGGAAATTGGTCAGACAGATGTTAGAAGGGCAAAAGAGGGAAAAAAGGGACACTGAGCTATTAAAGAGATAGTAACTACAGGAAGCAACTACTGCACTAAAGCTGGGAAACAAAAGGAATCATTACTTAGGAACTAAAGGGATCCCTAGGCTGACACTCAGATTTCTGAGGGGGGGGACATTGTTCAGCTACTGTTGATACTGAAGTCCGTCCATACTACTGAAAGATGTTCATATATATATTAATAAGAAACCAAAATATTTAAATTGTGTTTGAACATCCCTTCCATTTTGAATATGGTTCTGAAAATAAAGCATAAAACTAATGTAACCTTGATCATGTCAGTGTTCTATGCTGTTTCTGTTTGTTTGGGTTCCCCCCATCTTTAAAATGGCTTTACTAGTAATACCCCTTCCAACCTCAGATATATTAAATAACCCCTCAGAAAGGATGTTTATAGAAATTTAGACAGTGATTTTTTTTTTTTTTGTAAAGCATGGTAGATGAGTTGAATGGCTAAACATTCTCTTATTTTTGTAGGTGTGTATTCTTTTATCTTTCTCACTGATACCTTAAGCGTTATTAAATGTATTTAATATTGAGTGTTTTATGATAAAGATATTTGTCATGGTCTGAAACATTGGAGAACAAGGTTTGGAATTCATTTCTGTCTTTTTTCTTTTTCCCCTCAAATTCTTCAGGTCAGTAACAGATCCAAGAGATGGAAAGAGAGTAGCACTCAAAAAGATGCCCAACGTCTTCCAGAATCTGGTCTCTTGCAAAAGGGTCTTCCGAGAATT
Organism: Avahi laniger; assembly: GCA_963575035.1. Lineage (NCBI taxonomy): Eukaryota > Metazoa > Chordata > Mammalia > Primates > Indriidae > Avahi > Avahi laniger. Next base: position 22,591 of record CAUYSK010054509.1, read on the forward strand.
GAAGATGTTGTGTTTTTTTAAACATGATAATGTAAGTGAAATTGGTGTTTGGGGGAAACTATTTCCTAAACCTACTTGACTGAATTGGTGAAGAGCAAATGAGAGTTTTTTAAAAGGGTATGGGCAAGTAAAATTTGGAAATTGGCTACAGTTTTATGCCAAACACTGTGAAAAGCAGTAAGCGCACCAGCGAGGTTATGGAATACCTATTGATTGGCTTTCAGTTCACACATTCTTACTGAAAGGGACATGCACACACCCACAAGTTTTCTAAGCTGTATTTTTTCAGTACTTTGCTTTTCCTTTTACTCTTTATGTCTTTATGACTTTCTTAAATTTTCACTATCAAGATCAGTGGTTTTCAACCTTGGCAGCATATTAGAATCATCTGGAGAGTCCATTTTATCAACATTTTATTTAAAGGTTTGAAAATTACATTATGAATTGTATGACTTGTGCAAGACCTAACCTCCAAATTAAAAAACATTGAACCTATTAAGTTTCAGATTGGCTTCTGAATTGTGGTGTTGCACTCTGCGTTTGTCAGTTTGAATGTCTTTTTAAATTCTAAGACTATTAGCTATTAAATAAATGTAAAGCCCATAGGAAAGGATTATGTATTTGTAGAGAAAATAGGTTAGTAAGAAACAAACCACAGACAAAGATTTTAATATGTGGCTCGGAAGCCTGAGATATATTAAAGCCCTTTTTTGTGACTGAACAATGAGCAAATTAAAGTGAATTCTAAGATTTATTGATTGACAGATAAATATTAATTGATGCAAAGCAAATGTTGATATTTAGCTGAGGAATAATGCTAACATTCAGCACAAAAATAGAGTGTAATATTTGGTGAGTGATTTTTGGCCCCTGGTTTTAAGTGCTTTATTTTTATCCTTTAATATTTTTAATCAGGTTGTTAGAGGGATGGAAAACAGTTTCTCCTATAAAAACAGTACAGCCCTTAAGGTAACATAGGTTAGCTTATTTATGGCTGTGTTTAGAAATATGAAGACTCATGGACAAATAGACTCATTGTGCTTTGAGAGATAGCTTCTCCTCAACTAATCCTGAATTAAAAATTTGATACGTGTAAAATTTGCCTGGAGGTTGTTAGCATTGGAATCTGTTTTCAATTTCATGTGAAAAGAAAAACTGCCTTAAATTCTTTATGTAGAACCTATGCTATTTTAATTGCTATAATAAAAACTTTATCAGAAAAATAACGATTTCTTATGAGTCTGAGTGCGTATTTGCACAGAAATATTTAGAACTTTGGCCAAAGTTTGGGTCTCACTTTAAGGAAGAAATCTGCAAAAGCTTGAGGTATTTGGTAAATTAAACTTAGAATGTGGTGCACTTGAAGCTCCTTGGTTTGAGTATTTCATTTTATTCATTAGCCCTCTTGAAATCTCTTTTCCTTAAACTTTTTTAAAAAAGGATTGCTGTCTTTTAGTCAATTAGACTGCCTAGCAATGTGTTGGTTTGTTTTACTAAGTTTCACATTACCACTTGAGTTGCTATTTTATAACTGGTTCCTCAGATTTTAGAAGTAATTTAGAATGATGTCTAGTGCTTGTTTATTTATTTCTTGAATTTGCCTTAGTGTACCACTCCAGCATCAAAGAGTACAGACCTTATGTACATTGTCAGAGACTCAAGTAAAGGTATCCATGGTGAAGAAATATTTCAAAGGTGGCATCAGAAATTTGCTTACTAAAGATTTCAATGGTTTATTATATTCCAACCAGTCTTGGCCTCTTTTATAAAAGAGGGGTGATATAATAAGCTGCCGTTTATCTAGTTGGTACCTTTGCTCATGGCTCATTCCTATGGAATAACTAATTAAGTTACAAAAACTGTCAGAGTAAGTAGTGTAAGAAAAGAAAGAAACTGAATTCTTTTTTTAATTATTTCAGCATTTTACAGGGGTACAAATGTTTAGGTTACATATATTGCCTTTGCCCCACCTGAGTCAGAGCTTCAAGTGTGTCTATCCCCCAAGAAACTGAATTCTTGAAAATCATACCAATTAAAACACTCAACCAATCCTAATGTAGTTTATAAGAACTGGGCTTTAGAGTAAGAACTGGGTTCTACTCTTTTCTACTGGTGTGTCTTGGACCTTCTCTAAACTCTAAATTTCTCATTTGCAAAGTGGACATGGCAAAAGCAGAAATATGATTGTAACAAATTAAATTTTGAAAATGCATATGAATCTGTTGAAACACACACACCCCAATATCACTGTTTGAAACTCCTGGTCTCTATCATTAAAATAATAGGCTGGGTTTGGTGGCTTATACCTGTAATCCCAGCACTTTGGAAGGCCAAGGCTGGAGGAATGCTTGAGGCTAGGAATTTGAGACCAACTCCATCTCTCTACAAAAAAAATCTTTAAAAAAAATTAGCCTAATGTGGTGGTGCACACCTGTAGTCCTGGCTACTTGGACAGCTGAGGGAGGAGGATGGCTTTAACCCAGGAGCTGGAGGTTACGGTGAGCTGTGATGGCACCATTACACTCCAGCCTGGGTGACAGAGTGAAACCCTGTCTCTAAAAAAATTAGAAAATAAAAAAAAATTTTAAAAAGAAGAGTGCATCTGATGTCTGTGGGAGTGTTCAAAGTGAGGCAGATAGTTGGAGATGAAGATGGCATGGCACCATTATTTTATATGTAATGAATTTCTGTTATGCTCTAAGATCTATCTCCAGATGCATCTTGGGGCCAGCATACCTAGTATGTGTGGAATGCCAGTCTAAGAGGCAACTGATATTTGATGTAGTTAAGGCAACAATTCTTTATTAATTGTGTCCTGTGTAAGGAGTGCAGTGTTAGGTAGGTCAAGCATTGGTCCCCAGCCTTTTTGGCACCAGGGACTGGTTTCATGGAAGACAATTTTTCCATTGGACAGGGGGACAGGCGGAGCTCAGGCTGTGATGCCAACGATAGGGATGGGTGTGAACATGGATGAAGCTTCCCTTGCTCTCTAGCCCGCTGTTCACCTCCTGCTGTGCGCAACCCCCCTTCCTAAGTTTCATGGGGGTGGGGTGTGGACAGTGGGAGGTGGGGTGGACTGGGGTTGGGGACCGCAGATTCAAAAAAAGCTTAAAATATTGTCTTTTTTGAAGGATTGTGTTTAACACATGTTGTGTATCAGGAAGTATGCTAGATGCTTCATGTATATTAATTCATTTATTCCTTAAAAATCTTGTCAGGGCTTATTAACCCTACTTTATGGAGGAGGAACCAGAGGATTAGGGTTAAGTAACTTGCCCAAAGCCAGGGTGACAGAGATTAGACTGTAAATCTCTTTGGCTGCAAGGCACATATTCGTTAATTCAGTAAGCATTTATTATGCACATCCTATATGCCTAAACTACATTAGCTTCTGGAGTCTTTACCTTTAATTAGTTTAAATGATTTTCATAATATAAATACTATGATAAAGGTGCTATGGGAAGATTGCCTGCTTGATTAAACATTAATGGAGGATGGTCTATGTTGTGTGCATAGCAAAGAGCTGGACAACCAAACCTAGTAGTGTATTAGAAGGCTCCCTGGAGACAGGAGCCTTAAAAGACAGATTCATGGGTCTTACCTCAGACCTAGTAAATTGAAATCTCTAGGATTAAGGCCCAAGTAGCTGTAATTTTTAAAGCTTCTCAGATGAATGGTGGCAGCCAAGTACCATAATATTAAGGAAAAATGGAAAGTTGTTGTGAGCTTAGAAACTCAAAGATGCATCAAACACAGAGAAGGAAAACCTTAAGGTGAGCCTTTTGAGAATAAGATTTGATGAAAGAAAAAAGGAATGTCATGATAAAAATGACATTTAGAAAGATTAACCTGGTCATTGTAGGAAGGTTGGATTTTAATTTGGATCGCTTTTTATGTGTTGAAGAATAGCTATAAAGCCCTGGGAGGCTTTGGATTTTCTTTTGAAAGGAGCCTTCAGAGTCACTGTATCAAATTCATTGATTTTAGGTGATCTGACTGAATTTTTACACATATCTGAATAGCTACTTCACCATCTTAAAGGATAAGTTCACCTTGCTGTAGTAATTTAGGGAAACAGAAATGGATTTAACTTTCTAAAGACTGGTGTTGTTTAGGCCTATCACTAATGTCTAGTCAAAAGCTATTATAAAATCTAGCACAATCTCTATACCCATCTATGCACTTGTGCATGTGTGCACACACATGCATAGTTTGTCATATGATCAGCATGGAAAGTGATGATTGAGGTTTTTTTAATCTTGTACTCCTTTGAGAATCTGATGAAAGCTATGAACCCTCTCAAAAAATGCACATACACAGAATTTTTATGTCATTTTAGGCTTTCACTTGTCCTCTACAGCCCTTTTAGAGCCCCCTCGAGGGTCCATTGATTCCTACTAAAAGCCCCTGTAATACAAGTGTTGGGCATTTTCTTCTCTTTAGGCATAGTGCTAAGCACACATTAGGCAGGCAGTCTATTTGAAAATTGAATAAGTGAATGAAAGTGACAGAGAAAAATTCCAGGATCTGGAATGATGATCACTCTAGTGATCTCTCTGAGGATTACATTCCACAATCTTAGCTCTGGAGTGCTCTAGGGAGGGGTAGAATGAGGCAAAGAAGCGTCGTTCATTTGTGCGTGTGTGTGTGTGTGTGTGTGTGTATGTGTGTGTGTGTGTGTGTGTGTATGTATGTAGTCTGGCCTAACTCAAACAAGGCCTCTTTGGGTTCTTAAGTAGGTTAGAGAATCATACCAATATGGGAAAAGTAGATAGAACCCTTCTCTGAATGCAGACATGCTATTCAGCTGCAGACATTAGTAATACTAACTGCTAAGTAATACTAACAGTAATACTAGTTGTTCTGCTGCTAAGGAGTGTGAAAAAACAACGGATGCTGTAGAGGTGGGTTACTTTTCAGGGGATTTGGTTTTTGCTGTGTGCCTAAAATTTGTGGTACTGGGCAGATTACTGAAAAATTTAAAATAGTGCCATCTCCCATGTTTATGCATTGGCAGACTCAATGTAGTTGATAAATCGAGCTATATATATTTAGTGTAATCCTAATCAAAATCTCAGCAGGGTTTTGAGAGTATATGTATATGGAAATTGACAAACTTATTGTAAAATGTGTGGAAATGCAAGAGATCTAAAATAGCCCAGCCAATCTTGGAGAAGTTGAATAAAGTGAGAAATTCATACTACCAGGTAGTAAGACTGCTATCAGGTATTGAGACTCAGGTATTGAACAACAGAAGACACCAAACACAAGATATCGAGGCAGAACAAGGACAGATAAATAGATTAATGGAACAGAATAGAAAGTCTGTAAACTGGCATATGCATACATGTTCACCTGATTAACAAGAGAGATGCCACTGCAGTTCAGTGGGGGACTGGGTGGTCATTTCAGTAAACAGTTCTAAGTCAATTAGATATCCATATGGGAAAAAAAGGTGAATCTTAGCCCCTACTTCAAACCATACTCATAAATTAATTCAAAATGGATCATAGACTTAAATGTGAAAGGTAAAGTAATAAAACTTCTAGAAGAAAACATAGGCAAATATCTTCATGACTGAGATAAGCAAAGATGTCTTAACTGGACAAGTAAAGTATTAACCATAAAAAAAGATGTTAAATTGGATACCATTAACATTAAGAACTAATGTTAATCAAAAGTTAAGAGAATGAAAATATAAACTTCAGATGTTTATCCAACAACATACTTGTTTCTAGAATGTACTGTGGGCTAGAACAACTTTTAAAATAAATATTTAGTGTTTGATGAAGATAATTAGAAATCAGTGTCTTGATATTTTTTAGACTGTAAATTCTATATCTAAATATCATAATCATATAAATAGCTTCTATAAACCAAAATGTTTTGACCATCCGTAAAAGACTTAAGCATTTTACAAAAGAGGATAACATGAAAAAGTGTTCAAAGTCGTTAGTCATCAGAGAAAGGTAAATTAAAACTACAATGAGATACCACTATATACCCGCCAGAATGGCTGAAATTAAGAAGACTGCCCATACCAACTGTTGACAAGGACATGGATCAACTAAAACTCTTACCCATTGCTAGTGAGAGCATAAATTTGTAAAACTACTTAAGAAAACTGACAATTTATACTAAAACTGCAGCTCTACTCCTTGGTGTACATATTCTCAAGAAGTGAGTGCATATATCCACCAAAAGACATGTATAAGAATACTCAATCCAGCTTTATACATAATAGCTAGAAATTAGACACAAGAGTCTGCCAACAGTACTCTGGTGAAGTTCTTTGTGGTATAGTCCAATCATATAATGGCATACTACACATCAACAAAAAGAGTGAACCACTGACCTGCACAACATGAATGAAACTCTCTGGCATAACAGTAAATGATATAATCCATACACAAAAGACTCCACACTTTATGGTGCAATTTGTGTAAAGTTTAAGAACAGGCAATATGAATCTATGGTGACAGAAGTAAGAATAGTGCCAGGATGAGTTGTGACTGAAAACAGGCAAGGGAGCTTTCTAGGTATTGAAAATGCTTAGTTTCTTGATCTGCGTGGTACTTACATGGATATGTGTGTGTGTGTGTGTGTGTGTGTGTGTAAAAATTCATCAAATTATACTCTTAGGATTTGTATACTTTATGTTACAACTCTATAAAAAATAGTAGTAATAGCATAGTCCCTACTTTAAAGCATTTAGAATCTATTGAGGGTAAGAGTGGGGAAGGAGTAATGCCTTTCCTAAACATGGGTTCATTTTAAGTGTCTTATTCTTATCTTTGAGTCCTTGGCAGAGTGGAAACTCAGTAAATGTTTATTCTATGAATGAACAGATAAATTTCTTGTCTTTATAAGTTAGCATTGAGATTGTTCACAGCACTTATTTTATTGATAAAGGGCTGACTGATACTGAGCTTATAATATAACCAATTTATAGTGATCTTCTAATATCGTGGAGGTTAAAATCCTAAAAAGCAGCAAACATAATGAGCTTCTGCTTCCTAAAAGATGTGTGAAATATGCTGAGACATTGTTTGGGTAATGACTGTCATTTAAAGATGTAACTTTAATTCACTTTTTAATTAGACAAGTCTGCCTATGTTTTTTGTGTTTGAAATCCTTCGAAGAATTGGTGGTAATTTGGGATACTTTGACTCTTTACAAGCCAAAGTCTTTTCAGGCATCCTCCTATTTACGTCTTAAGGCTAATCTCCTATACTTTATTCCCTCAAATAATAGTGAGTTTTAATAGAGGAACTCCAGCTATTTAAATGAGGGAGTCAGGCATGAGATCTGGAGTTTGAAACTCTGCTACCATTCTTTCTCATTTACTCATTTGCGTTACTTCTGAGATTTCTGGATCATTTCTACTGGTTTAAGTACTGTTTTTGCCACCTAGAAACGCTGGGGAATGCCATACTTCGATAAACATTTTGGAATGGAAAGAGGAGGAGGATAAAACAACAGGCATTTAAAAAATCCCAGAGTTTAAAACATTGCACCTTTGAAGCTAACAATCACAGCTAAATGCTGTAGTACAAATGTCTAACCTTGTTTTATATGGCTTTTCTACAAAAAGCCTCATCAAATATGGAGTAAGAAAGCCTCATTCTTTTCTGTCAAGGTTTAATAATGTGTGGTTGTCACTTTCCTCTAGATAACCTCTAATTATAGCAGATAGATTTGAAGTGTAAAATAGTTTTGTCTAATGGACGCTGTCACACATTGCATTCTGTTTTCCCCTTAGGATGTATGTTGCTCAGATACAGAGTGTAAAGTCCGAAAGATGTCAAATAAAACACTAATTTCTAGCTGCCTTCCTCAAGTATCAAATATTCATGTTAAAAATTATTCTAGCACCTAATGAGAAATAAATTTATAGGTTTAAAAATATAGCTGGCTAATTATAGGTTATAAAAATATAGAAATGAAAAATGTATCTTTCATATGATAAAAATTATTCTTTGAAGAAATGAAAATCTCTGTTTATAGTAAAATTCTAAGTATAAATATTTTAATTCAAAAAGGAAGGATAGATATTCCTTATAAAAATATCTAAATTATTTAGAAACCTCTAACTGGCTTTAAAGTAAGTGTGGGCTTTTTCATCACAGGAAATTTTAGTGTAATAAGATAAATCTTTACTTAAAATTTTAAATTGAGAAATATGTGGCTGAAAAAAGAATAACCTTTAAAATGAACAGGGTTTTTCCACAAGTAAATTGCAAGAGGAAAAGAAAAAGAGATGGAGGAGAAATCTTCAGGTAAAAGACATAAATAAATCATAATATGTAAATCTTATTTAGCTCCTGATTTAGACTAACAAAATTTTTTTATAAATAAGAACACTGAGCATTTGAGCACTGGGTATTTGACAACATTAAAAACATTTTAAAAATTTGATCATTGTAGTTTTTTCATTAGAGATACTGATGTATGGCTAAAAGAAGTCTGATATATACTTCAAAATTATATAGAGATAGTAAAGGGTAGAGATGAAACAAGAATGTCTATGTGTGTGGATAACTAAGCCCAGGTATTGAGTACATGGGTATTCTTTGTACTATTCTGCCCACTTTTTTATATGTTTGAAAATCTCTATATTAAAAAATTTTTTTCTTAAAAAACTAAGCCACAGATCATGAAATTTGAATGTATACCACACACTTTATCTCCTGTTCAATAGTTTCTTCCATGCCCTTTGAGTCTAGTATTTCTCATTAGCTTAGCAAGGTAGGTTCAGATTCTTAGATGTGACATCATAGATGGGACTTAAAAGAATAGCTAGAAAACTGGTGGGGGAAATAAGGGCCTATTTGTTATGTTTTGATGGCAGAAGCTACATTGGTAGTATGCTGCTTTTATAAAGGTCTTGAAGTTTTAAAGTCTTTTTTCCTCATCCTAGTGACTTCTTTTCTTGTACTTGGAATAAAATCCAAAATGCTTAATACAATTTAAAGAGATTTTGTGTGATATATTTCCTGCCTTCCTCTTCTACCTTATATAATATTAGTCTATTTTCTTCCTACCCACTATTTTCCATAAGCACTGACTTCTCTGTTTCTATCTAGAATCTGCCTCAATGTCTTTACATTGGCTACCCATTATTGACCAACTCCCATTCAGCCTTCAAATTTTAAGAGTAGTGTTACTTTAGGGAAGCTTTTTCTCCCCATCCTTCTTTATATTTTTTCTTCACGGTAATAGATGTTATAATTATATATCTGTGTAACTATTTATTTATTTGTTTAATGCTTGCCTCTCCCATCATCTGTCATAAAAGCAGGGATGATACTATTTTTTTCATCAGTATAACTCTTTCCACAATGCCTGCCAGGTAGAATGCAAATAGTAAATATTTGTTGAACAGAGGAATAAAGGAATGAATGATACGGCTCCTGCTCTTAGAGCAACACTGATTGGGCATTTCTCTGCAGCATTCTCTTCTGTGCAGGGATTTTGGAAGCATGTTATACGACCCAATTGCCTCTCTCATTTTGGTTTAAGTAGAATTATCTGTTGGATTGTAAATTTACAAACCCATCTTAATGTTTAGGACTATGTTTCTTGACTGACAAAATTAATTTTGATGGACAACTGTAACTGAGCTTTAAATAATTAAAGAGTTAATGGTATTTACTTGCATTTATGTCAAATTTTGTTTCCTTTTTAGTTCTCTAAATTTAACCTTTTTTTTCCTTTCCTTAGGTACTCTCTGCCCTTGACATACTCCAGCCTCCACACATTGACTATTTTGAAGAAATGTATCCTAATGTGAAAAGACGGGGACAATTTTTTATTAATTTGTTCTTCTAGCACCTTTCGGGGTTCATGCCTTGAAGTATATTAAATCTCACTCTTACAGAAGTGATTGAGTACTGGAACCAGGTAATTTTGAAATCCTAAGTATCCAGCAGAGCTCAGTATTATCAACGTACCCTGTGTGATGTTGTCACAGAACAGGACCCCTGAACAGATATCCTATTTAATCCCCACACAGCCTTATAAGATAGATTATTTACCATTCCCACTTTTACGATGAAACCACTGAGGTAGCCATGTTGTAGTAGAACCCAGTAAAGTGTTCTTGCCACTATACAATAGCTACCTATCAGTTAAGAGAATAAAACTGCCCTTTCTTATAAAACTTGGAGTAAGATGAAAATTAAATGTAAGTTAAATGTCTTACGTCCCTTAGAATAATGGTGGTGGTGGTTGTGGTTTTTTATCAGATGCCAGGCACAGTTCTAAATTCTTTACACATCCGAGTTTATTTAATCCCTTTAACAGCCCTCTGGGGAAGGTATTGTGGTTATTCCCATTTAACAGAAGATGAAATTGAGGCACAAAAAGTAAGAAACCTGACCAAGATCACAGAGCTAGTACCTGTTGGAATTGAGATTTGATTCCAGGCAGTCTGACTATATAGTTTTACTTTCAACCCCTACTTATATGATTGTCTCAGGATAGAGGCTTTAACATTCTATTACTACTGTTAATGTCTAACAGTAGTGTGTTAGGTATTGTGAATAATAATGAACTATAAAATAATGCATGGTAATAGCTTCTGGGACTTTGCATGAAAAAAATTGAGACATAGGTTAGCTCATCTGACATTCCTAGGCTAAGTGTCACCAGTTTCCTTTCTGTATTTAACTTGGTAAAACTTTAACTAAAAGATAGGGAATCGTAAATCAGTGAATTTTGTGAGCTCATGGTAGTGCAGTTTATTCAAACTAGGCTTTTTCTTAACACTTTAGGTGTGTGACTCAGAATGGAAACCAATATAATAGTGAGATACTTTTTCTGATTCAGCAGTGAGACAAATGAAAATCTTATTCTTACACAAGTGGTAGGTAATTCCATACTAGACAGTTATCTGTGATGATTCCCTTAGAAACTGGGAACAATTAAGAGCTTCCCAAAAAGAAAGAAAAAACTAAGCTGGTTAGGGAGTTGGGAAACCATACAAGATGTTAGAATTGTCACTGATCAACACTGCTGGGATGTTTTGGTTTTTGATCTCGTAAACCAAAATCTGTTGAATTCTATATCATCAGCCCTCCAAATCTGCCTGTTCTGTATACATGGATCAAAAATATTTGGAAAAATAAAAAATAATAGAAATAAAAAACAATACAATATAACAACTATTTTATATAGCATTTATATTATATTAGGTATTATAAATAATCTAGAGATGATTTAAAATATACAAATACTATGCCATTTTATATAAGGGAACATCCATGGATTTGGGTATCTGCCAGGGGTCTTAGAACCAAGCCTCTGGGATACCAAGGGACTGCTATAATATTTGATGATATTTTAATCCACAAATCCTTTATGGAATTAATCTTTTTGTGCAGTAAAGCTGCAATCCCAACCTTGGTCCATGGCCTGTTAGGAACTGGGCCGCACAGCAGGAGGCAAGTGGCAGGCAAGTGAGCAAAGCTTCATCTGTGTTTATGGCTGCTCCCCATCGCCTGCATCACCTATAAGTGCCACCTCCTGTCAGATCAGCAGTGGCATTAAGCTTCTCATAGGAGCGAGAACCCTGTTGTAAACTGTGCATGCAAGGGATCTAGGTTGCTCGCTCCTTTTGAGAATCTAACCTCTGATGATCTGAGGTGGAACTGAGGTGGTGATGCTAGCACTCGGGCGCAGCTGCAAATAAGATTATCATTAGCAGGGAAGTTTGACTGCACGATAAATGTAATACATTTGAATCATCCGGAAACCATTCCTCTTCCCACCTACCCTGTCCATGGAAAAATTGTCTTCCATGAAACTGGTCCCTCGTGCCAAAAAGGTTTGGGACCTCTGCTATAAAGGATTAAGTCAATGGACTTGGGGTGCTCCAACCCTGTATATTGTAAAGTAAGGACTGTCCCTTTACCAGTTCCTGGCTGATAAAAGTATCTTTGTATAGATGAGACCGTAAGCCAGGTCAAATGATTGTGACACACTCTTTTTTAAAAGTACAAAATTAACCTAAAGGTAGAAGAATCAAGGAAGTTCTTTTCTCCTCAACTGTAGGTCAGTAGTGGCAACTAAGGAGGAGGCATTGAAGATTTCATTTCATGGACTTCCTGAAAATTATCTGGGTCCTCATTGAAGAAAAGGAGGGAGGTGGTAGGAGTTGGGCAGGAATTATTTCCTTTAACAGAAGTACCTCTTCCTATACCTGGCCAGGAACTACCCTCTTTATCCTTTTAGTCAGTGAGGAGGAAATCCACATATTAGAAGGCATTCCTACCAGTATGTGGTACTATGTAATATTTCTGCCACTTTGAAAATGAAGTTACTGAAACCAGACCTTGAAATTAGAAGAAATTCCCTTTATTAAATATGAATTTTGCTGCATTATAAGTTGTCTTGGAGGTTCCCAATACCACCCTCAGGTTCAGTGATTCCCTGGAAGGACTCACGGGACCCAGAAAAGCTGTTATTCTCATGGTTACAGTTTATTATAGCAAAAAGATACAAATTAAGATCAATGAAGGAAAATGACTCATAGTGATTGGCATGATGTTCCAGTTGTCCTTTCCAATGGAGTCCCATGGGCAAGTGCTGCCAACCGGGGAAGTTCATCTGAGCGTTGATGTTCAGGATTTTTATTGTGAATCAGTCACATAGGCGTGGAGTACCCTTGTGACTTAACTACTCAGTCTTCAGCCCTCTTTTCCTTTTACCCCTAGTGGTCAAACTAATGTAGCATAGCCCAAGGCAACAGCAAACAAAAATAGGTATTTACCATAAATCATATTGTTAGCATAAACTATCTGGCATGGCCAAAGTGCCGGCTATACTAAGACACTGTTAACAGGTGGACATTGCAGTGGTTCAAAGGTTATTTCCCAGGAGCCAGTCAGAGGCCAGTCCTAAAGACTTTTGTAATCTGCAGGGTTTGAGCAGCCCAGATCTCTGAGTTAACCCTTTACTGCACATAGGCCATCTGTGGGGAAAGAATATTTTCATGTAAGATAAGGGTGAATATGGATATATTAAATAAATGCCAAATATATTTAGGTTCACTTCATTGGACACTTAGCTAATTCATCATATCCATTTTCTCTCTTAGAGTTCAAGCACAGATTGTTTGTATCAGGCATTTATTTTGTGTACTTGGGTTTGTCATTCCTTTAAAAACCTTTTATGTGTTTCTGTAACATAGGAGTTCTCAATCACCTATTGACCATGATTTAATTGAGTCTGGGAGATCCATGGCTTATATTATTTCAAATGCTTATAGAACAGAGGAAAAGTTAGCATAGTTATGGTTTAAAACCATGAATAGGCTGTGCACAGTGTCTTACACCTGTAATCCCAGCACTGTTGGGAGGCCAAGGTGGGAAGATCACTTGAGGCCAGGAGTTCGAGACCAGCCTGAGCAACAAAGTGAGACTTTGCCTCTACAAAAAATAGAAAAAGTAGCTGGGCATGGTGGTACACGCCTGGAGTCCCATCTACTCAGGAGACTGAGGCAGAAGAATCACTTGAGCCCAAGAGTTTGAGGTGGCAGTGAGCTATAATCACACCACTGCACTCTAGCCCAGGCAACAGAGCTGAGACTCTGTCTCCAAAAACGAAAAAACACCATGAGTGGCATAGGTGGTTTAGTAGTTGTTGGTAGCTAATTTCAGCCCATTTCATTAGTTATAATGTTTCTATGAAATTGCTTTCCCCAGAATTGTTCACAAATGTTCAAATAAAGAGCCTTTGTCATAAAATATTCATGAAATCCTCTGGTATACCATTTATTTAAATATTTTACTTTATTTCATCTCATTATATCACTTAATTTTTTAGCTTCAGGTTAAAAAATTGACATGTCACTCTCAGTAATTAGCTGACTACAGATGGAAAAATCTTTCAAACTTAATATTCTTATGTTTTCTGTCTTAAAATTTTTGGCTGTATGTGGAATCATGCACAGAAAAAAGATAAATGTTTTCCAATAGTGGTATCATTTGGAAAAAACTGAATCCTTTTAACATATTAAATGAAAAGAAATCATGCCTAGAGCTGCCACAGGATTATAAAGACTTTTTAGGAAGAAATGATTTAGCTTGGAGCACAGGATACTAAAAAGTTGTGTTGTAGGACAGCTATTAAAGGAAAATTTAAGAAATACCTTAGTTATATACATGCTTTGCCTTTGCTGCTGATTATTTTAATATCCTGAATGGGAAGTTTTCTGTGTCCTGTGTTTTTAATATAAATAAATTTGTTGTAGCCAGAAAAAAAAACCAAATTTCCTCATTTTCCTTATTTCTCATTTTCCCTGAAAAATAGAAATAAAAAACCCTTATTACCTAAAACACAAAAATATTAAAGATTAATAGGACCTCAAGTTACAATATGAATTCAACGTAATGTATTATCTGTCTGTGTCAGCAGCTCCCTCTGTAGTATCTAAAAAACATGCACATACACTATGCATGGTTTTAGACAAATTTTTTTTAATTTGGAGGATTATTGTGTCTGTAGATTTCAGAGTAGGTAATATTTTGAATTTTAAATATATGATCATGGCATTATGCTTTTCAGAAACTCTTTGAGGTCTGTATGAGGCTCTCTTTTAAGCAAGTTCTGAGCATGTTGCTATGCATCTAATGGATGTTTTAGTATTAATATTTAGTTGAGGGATCAGTACATAGGATGAAAAATACATATTTACATCACTTAAGTTGTGAGGGAAAAGAAATAATCTTAAATAGTCATCTACTGTACATACAGTACCACATCATTACCCTGTTTTCTAAAATCAGAAAAATTAGAATGTTATATTACATATTCAAGGTTTAATAGACATTTTAAGCAACAAATGCCTTAAAATCCAATTGAATAGTTAATATCATTTTAGAAAATCTGAATTCTGTGAACATTTTTATGTAATCAAGTGTACAGTAAGAATATCAGAATATCATCATGCAGTGTCATGAGGTTAATCATATGTATTCCCTAAAAGAGACTTAAACTGTAATAAAACGATTATATTGGTGCCCACCAAAAATTTAGCTTGAGTTTTAAAACACCGTACATCTTAAGATAACTCTTTCAAGCAACTAAAAAAAAAGATTAGATAATTCCTTCCAGCAACTGAAAAAAAAGATAATATCTAGATTGTAACTGTTCACAAATCTGCCTACAGGGTACAACAGATGTAGCATAAGTCAGGTGTGGAAGGAGCAATAAATTCTACCATGACCTCTATATCTTCTGGCTTTTTGTTTTCATAGTTTTTAAGCTAATACATCAACCTAGGAAATACATTCTTTAATAATTTTAAAGATTATGTATTTTTCTGAGCTAATGTTTTAGCTTTTAAAGGATTACATTTTCATTTTATACTTTTCTATTTGGAAATCTGTATGAAACAATTTGGTACTTAATTACTTGGAGCCTACTGAAATTTAATCCAAGAAAAACCAGTTCTAATTATTTGATTAGAAAACAGTATTTATTATGCTTCAGTCAGGATTCTGGATGCTGTACAATGCACATAAACAGGCTCCTTCCCAGAAAGCACTGGGTGCCTGCTGGATTAGAAATAAAAATTTGGTTTGCTTTGGGAAAAGCTTATTTTTAACTTGAAGCATAATATTAGCATTTTATGGACAAGAATATGGGCGATATAAGTCTTCTGTGCTAGAAGCAATTACATTCTAAACCCAGTGGAAATGAGAAGTCTAATGGAGTGACCATGCATCCTGATTTGTTGAGACAGTCCTGGATTTTACCTGATATTCTGGCATAATTATTATTAAGTTCCTTCTTTCACTCTCAGAAGTGTCCCTGTTTGGATGAAAGGTTTGGCTTGTGTAGGCAATGTTTAAACAGAAATCTCTGTTATAAAGACAGTGAGGAAACCTATGTGTCAGATTTGGCCATTTAAAGTCTCCAGTGCTATGAAACAGCTCTATAACCCTCAGGGAATCTTAGGAGTCAGTAAAGAGCAAAGAACAATCCAAATGAAATGCATACATGGATATGTATGTGTACTCGTTGTACAACAATAGTACCAGCAAGGACCAGAAATCTGGGAGCTTTAAGGATTCACATATTGTAAGAATTTCCTATTGATTTATTCTATAAACATTAGCATCAACTGTGTTCCCAGAACAAGGAATTTTTGTCTATTTTGTTTACTATTACCAGCACTTAGAACAGTGCCTGACATAGAGTAGGGACAAAATAAATGTTTTGTCCTTCTCAAATAAGACAAATAAGATTGTCTCTGCCTCCAGGTTTATAATCTAGTGTAGGATACAATCACATAAATAATGGCTATAATATAGGTTGGAAAGTATGGTAATAGAAAAGAACCATGGTATCTTGGGAACACTGACGGTCTGATTTTCATGCTTTACCATTTTAGTTCGCAAGCTGAATTACTTGAAAGACATTTGATGATGTAAAACAAAAATTTTAGTTACCCACTGTCACCAATCCTGGCTCCGGACTCTGAAGCCTAGGATGGAAATGCAGAGAAAGACAAAACCAGAATAACCTAGAACAGCTAATTCCTGACTTCACCACTACTTTGTCAATACCTGGTCAGCCTTGTTTATCCGTTCAGCCAAAGCTTTAGCACTACTATGTGTATGACACTGTACTAATCTCTGTGGTGACTACAGAGATGAATTATTTATTTATTTAGTTTTTAAAAAAATTTAATGTGTCTGGCACTGTCCTAAATACTTTACTCATACCTCCATTTTACAGAGGAAGAAACTGTAGCTCAGAGAGGTAAATAACATGTCCAAGGTCACTTAGAAATGACGGAGCTGTGATTTAAACCCACGTTGTATAGTCCTGTTGGCCAGGAGTGCTCTTAACCCAATATGCTCTGTTGCTTCTTAATGCTTTCCCTCAAGGGGAGTACAGTCTGTCGGGGAGAGATAAGATGTAAAGAAATAAATAACTGTCATATATGGTAGAATGTACCAAAAGAATATAGACAGGTGGTGTGGGACTTTAAAAGAAGGAGAGGTTACTTCAGGCAAAAAAAACAATAAGGACACTTTGTGGAGTAAAAGACATTTCAGATGATCATTGATGGATAAGAAGGACAGGTGGCATTGAAGAGGACGGATATTCCAGAGGGAAGGAGTAAGTATTGGGAGCATAATTAGGGAGTGGTAAATCCTCCAGTCGGCTAGAGTTTAGCATGCACAGATAATGAGAAATTACCCTAGTTGGGGCAAAGTCATGGAGGGCTTTGAATGTTGAACTAAGGAAATTGGTCTTTATTCAGTAGGCATTGGAGGTCCAATAAAAGATTTTTGTGACGAGGAGTAACAGTGTCAGAAGTATACTTGAAAAACTTAACATGGAGTTCTGTTTGGGATAATGAAAAAGTTATGGAAGTAGATAGTGGTGATGGTTGCACAACATTGTGAATGTACTTATGCCACTGAATTGTACACTTAGACATGATTAAAATGGTAAATTTTATGTTGTTTATATTTTACCACAATTGAAAAAAAAACAAACAAAAGCACTATATAAGGACTTGACTCTTAGGGCTAAGAGGCAGTGACTGCTGTGCATAGACTGTTGTGAAAGGAGAACAGAATGATGCTTGGCATCTTCCCAGGTGGTTTTTCATGATACTTAATGTTCATTTTATGCCCCATACCCTTAGCAAAGATGTACCAGTAATATAAAATGTGGCCATCGCCATTACCTTTAAGGAGCTCATAGTTTAAGAGAGATGATAGACAGTTTTCGAATAATTATAATACCAGAGTGATCAGTTTTACAATAGAGATATTAACCACATTCTCTTATGGATAAAAAGTGCCCTGTCCTTCTCTCCTCCCCCTCCCCAATCCCAGAAATAGAAATAGAGCTTGGAGGACTTGTCTACAACTTATATTTCAGTGTTCAGTAGTCCTTATATGAGCCAATACAAGAGCAGTTACATATTAGTAGGATAAGTATATTTTCAATATTTCTAGTTGTATTCTTATTTTTCCACAGAATTTTAAGCCGTATCTGATTCCTATTCATGGATCCATGTAACCTTTTTTGCATAGCTATTCTAATTAAATAGCAATGTGAAATAATGCTAGTCTGTTGTTACATCTAAGTACATAATAGAATATTCTGTAAACACTGGAAAGTGGATACTGTGAACAAATGCATTAGGCACTGTGTTGGATCACGTATCTAGACAGAGGAGGCAGATCCTTTTAAATGGACCACCATTTATTTCATCTCAACTGCCATAAAAAATACTCAGACACAGACTTCTCTGATATACCTCTCCGAGATTGTTTCTTCTTGTAGATTTTTATTCTCTCTTTATTTTGAATCTTCTCTGCCTTTTAGAACTGTTCATTTTAATAATTTTGTCTTTTAAACTTTCCATTCAAAAACGAGCTACACTGGTGATGGGTAGCACTGGATAGGTAAGGAAGCATCTGTAGATCGGTATGTTGGGAAACTTGCCCTCCCTTCAGAATGCTTTTGCGGTTGTTTATACCGCTTATAGCAGTCTGCTCTGTTTGATGACATCATTCATGCATATTTACAGTAGATCAGAATGTAGTAAATGCTCTCAAATCCTATTGGGCAGAAGGATGTTTGAAACCAAATTGTCTGGACATGGGAGTTAAGTTTTTCAGACCTGTTAGGAAAGGTTCAGCAGGTCTGATTTGAGGGCTCGTTGTCTTTTGGAGAAAGTCTTAATATTCTTGTATTGGCAGTAGGAAGTATGATGCAGTTTATATGACTGAAATGTACATTCTTTACCTTCTGAATGCATTAAGAGGTAATTAAAGAATTTGTCCTTTCTCTTCATGAATGAAAAAATTCCAGCAGTAAAATAATGTTCCTAATCTCTTTCAAATATCTTTTTTTATATTTAGAAAAGTGGTGACTATTCCAGTCATTTCAGCTTGTATTCCTTGGCTCTTAATCTCTGGATTTATGTGCATGTATACTTGCTTTGGAAGGTTATGATGGTGGAAGATTAATCACCATGCTCTATCTTCCACATTTGACAGGCACAGAGCTTGTCTTTGCCTTCTCTAGAACACTTTGTGAAGAAGAGAGCCGAGGTTTGAAATAACATTATTTTCCCTAGCATGCTCTTCTTGTTTTATTACGTTCATGTTATAGCTTAAACGACAAGGACTCATCTGACAGAACCTTCTGGGCTGTAACAGAGTAGATAGAATGACAGCTCTCTAGCATTTTTTCTTTTATTTTCTGGTGGTAGAATTGATTTTTTTTTTTAGTCAGCTTTAAATTACAGTTGACATAGTTTTAATTTTTGACATTCTGTACAACAAATTAGTTACTTTTAAAAGAAAAGAAATTTGCCTTTGCCTGGGAAAGAGATTGTCGTATTCAAACATTTTAACAACATGACCTTTTATTCCATTGATTTCTATAGAGAAGCACGGGCATGCTTCAGAAAAGGTCAGTGGTTCTAATTGAAGCACACTGATTTTTTTTCTGGTTGCAAAGGTGCCCATGCTTTTTGTTACAAAGAAGATGATGAGATTTAGGGCCGACCATTTGTTACAAGAGAACACAATTCTCTCTGTGACACGTTGCTGTTTTTCTTTCATGTGGAAAGCATTGTTTGAAATCAACATTATCTATAAGCCAGATTGTCATTATCCATACTACTTAATGCCCTAAAGTTTATTTCAGATCAGACAGTTTCATACGTGAAATCTAGGTTGAAATTTCTTTCCTTCAACCTGATTTTGGAAGAAAAAAATGTCAGGAAAGATTTTATGAAGTCTCACATATTTATGGTTTTGGGATTTTCTTCTTTCAAACAGGAATGCAGGATTTCAGAATTAGTGCTTAAGCATGTTAGTGCTTAAGCATATTTTAACTGTCGTACTTGTCATATCAGAGATTCCATGGCTTTAGGGGCCAGGCTTGGATATCTGCTTACTATGGTTTATTAAATCAAGAATTTACTGTGTCCTTTGGAAAGTCACCTGATTCTCATATTTGTTCCAACAACTGTCACATGAAGATGAAGACTCTTTAAAAAAAAAAAAAGATTGTAGAACTGTTGATCAATATGGGGCCTACCTCATAAATATTTAATACTGTAAGATATCCTTTTTATAATCTGCCTTAGCATTAGTTTCTGTCAATATGAAATTTAAAAAAGAATGATCAAGATTCCATTATCTGAAATAAGTAAAGAGTGTTTAGGGATTAAAATTAGGTTTTCAAATCTTTTTGTCCATATTCATTCCGTAGGAAATAATTTGATACAGCAGGTTCCCCATTTTCTTCTCATCCCAACCCAGCTAAACCAGTTAAATACCCCCTGTTTTGTTATCTGAAAGCTTTTAACGTATCATAAAAACTTTTTCATACATCAGTAGCTTATTGCACATAGAACATTAAATATGTTCTCAGACTTCAGTTCAGTTGAGCAGGTAAACCAGCTTAACTATAATTCTAAACTCAAGATGGCAAGAGTTTTTGAGCCTGATAGTTTTTTACATAAGGTAGTATCATAGGGCCAGGCATGGTAGCTCACACCTGTAATCCCAATGCTTTGAGAGGCCTAGACAGGGGGATTGTTTGAGACCAGGAGTTCAAGACCAGCCTGGACAACATGGTGAGACCCCCATCTCTACAAAAAAAAAAAAAAGTATCACATAGATGCACAACTTGAGTTGTCTAGAATGGTTAGCTATTATTAAAGTGCTTATTTAGCAGTGCTTTATTATGACATATTTGTGCAACACCTTGTAGATAGTAAGCATTTATTTATAATAGTTTATAAATTCCTCCAGTTCTTATTAACTCTCTAAATGCGGCATAATGAATCAGTTTTATTCTTTCTCTTTTGTCTGAGAGGTGGGAAAAATCTAAGTCATAGTCTGGGTTGGCCTGGCTGAACATGGGAATGTGGAAAATTGACCTTCATCCCATTGTGATATAATTTCCTCCTTCAGCTTGAGATCACAAGAACCACCCCTGTTCCTATGCCCTGTAGGAATAGTCATATCCTCTTTTTTAATTCCTTTAAAAACCCGTCTTGTCTGCATAAAGATTACCTAGGCTTTAGTGCATAGCAAATCCTGAGATTGTTTTAAAGAGCTGTTTAAAGTTCCAATTCACAGTTGGAATTTTTTACCCTCTGCTTTGAAGAGAGTCACTATAGATGGAACAACTTATTCATGCTAGCTCTTTGAAACACCTGTGTTCCAGGTGAAGCCAAAAAAAAAAAAAATTCTAAAGCTTGAATCAAGTCTTTTCACCTCTCTATTAAAAAGTAAATATATCTCTAAAACTTCCCATCTGGTGGGAATGAAATGCTGCCAGGGCTCCTAACTATTAAAGGGTAATATTGAATAACAACAAAGCCACACTTAATTTGAGCTTCTGAAAAGCCTCATAACCCCATTATCATTCTCCTGAACTGCTTAACCTTCTGGTTAACCTTCTGATTATTAGCCTCTTGACATTTAATTCAGATGTAAGAGTTTAGGGAAGCCCATGGGATGGTATTTATTTGATCTTTTTTATCATACCCCACTGTTCTGACTTTATTTCTGTTTTTTAAGGTTGCTAGACACCAGAAGGCATGTGTTATGCAGAGACCTAGAGATTTCAGAAGCCACTAAATACATCAGACCTGCCTTAATTGGAGGATATGGGGAATTAGTGAGGCTTTTAGCCACTACATAGACCAGCTGAGTCTCCTGCTATCAACTCAATTTATATTATTTGAGAGCAATGCCTCAGGAAACTTAATAGACTTATAGCACACTAGCACAAATCTGAATTTTAGCCAGAGTACAGTTTATATATGTACTACTTGTGTTACTTTCTTCTCTACATACCCTATGCATGTCATTATTAAATATTAATCAAGAGCCCTGAATTGCACAATTGGCAATGGATTTAATAATTACATGTTTAATTGACAGTCTTTTCCTCTTTTTAACACATCACTTAGAGTTGGCAAGAGAGGCAGATGGTAGAAAATAGGATCAGGTTGAAGTGGCATTTTTTTCCAAAGGAAATATGATTTGCATGAGTAAGCAAAGTTTTGGGTTTTGTGTGTGTTTTTGCTTTTGGGGGATATGTGGAATATTAATCAATTGCAGAATATTAATCTGATAGCTAATTTTTACCACGCTGAGCTCAAGACTAAGAAAGAAACCCTTCAGGCTACTAGAAACCCTTTACCAAAACCAGCAATCCCCTGTGGGGGGGTTCTCAGAGGCCTCACAGAGATTAGCACTTTTAATTGCTGCTCCCTTTGTTTCCCATATGTCCAAAATCAGTCATAGGTATTTCTCAAAAATAGTATGTCTTGTAAAAAACTTTTCTTGATCTAAGAAAGGGCTTTTTGTCCTCATATGAGTGGACTCTGAAGGAATATGACTGTCATAGATACATTTTTTTTTTTGGTGCCAAAAAACCCATATGAGACCACGTTAATAAAAAGTGAATAAAATTTTTCTCTTCAGTGATGATATCCTTTTGAGATCACAGTGGCTTAAAGGAGCTTTTTTGAGTGGTTGCCAGTTTGTTTTTTTCTTTTTATTCTTTTGCTTTTTTCCTTGGGGAAGAATATTAGGAAGAAATAAGAGCACAGTCATACATTTTGCAAAAGACCATGGACTTTGATATCAGGTAGTCCTGAGTTCAAATTCTTATTTTTTCCCCCATTACTAGCTTTTTGACCTTGAAAAAGTCATTTGCTATTCCTCCCTGAACCTGTCTCCTCAATGATAATGGAGATAATATTCTTCCTTACAAGGCTATTGGAAGGAATAAATGAATATAAGTACATAGGACATTTGGCACAGTACATGGCCTGTTGATGTTTAACTCAGTACCCTTCTTTCCCTCTTATAACAACGACGGCTACAGCAATAGCAGCTACCACCTAATTCTTGTTCCCTACGTGCCAGACATTTATATGTGATTCTATCCTGGCAGTAACCCTGTGTAGTCGGTGTCATTGTGCCTATTTTATAAATGCAGAAACAGACTCAGAGAAGTTATTTAACTTGCCTAATGTTACCAAGCTAATAAGTGGCAGAGTCAAGATTCTAACCTTGGTCATTTTGGTTCCAAAGCCTACAACACACTTCCTTCCACTGCTAAATCTGTTTAACTCATTTTAAAAATCAGTTTCTAGGCCTTCTCCCTTCTGAAGTGGAATTATTTTATTCTTACCTTTTTGTATGGTTTTATATTTTTGAGATTTACTTCATCTTTTGAAGAACAGAGTACAAATTTAGAACAAGGGCTGGGATATAGCACCACCTCTGCTGCATACTAGCTATGACCTTTGACTAGTTCTTTCACCTCTCTAAACCTCTTTGCTCATTTGTATTAATATAATGAAATCATAATAAGACTTACTTCTTAGAGTAATTAAGAGCAGGTGAAAGGCCGGGCGCAGTGACTCACACCTGTAATCCTAGCACTTCTGGAGGCTGAGGTGGGAGAGTGACTTGAGGCCAGGAGTTTGAGACCAGCCTGAGCAAGAACGAGACCCTGTCTCTGCAAAAAATAGAAAAATTAGCTGGATATGGTGGTGCAGGCCTGTAGTCCCAGCTGCTAGGAAGCTGAGCCAGGAGAATTGCTTGAGCCCAGGAATTTGAGGTTGCAGTGAGCTGATATCACCACTGCACCTGGGTGGCAGAGGGAGCCCCTGTCTCAAAAAAAAAAAAAAAAAAAAAGATGAGGCAAAGCAAATTTAAAGCTGGGTTTCTAACATACAGAAAATTGTAGTAAATACCAGTTATTTTTCTTTTTCAGTCAAGCTTCTGTGTCCATTTACATTAAACTCTTTTTGCTTCCTTTTTGTCCTGTCTGCTTGATTTTTACATGTTAATGTCAGTCTTTTCCTGACCTCTTGACTGTTGCCTTGCATTCATCCATCTTTCTTCTCTGTCTTGTCATTGAGTTAGCATGCTCTCTACACCCACTTAGTACCCAGTCAGTATTTATTGATGCTAATGATGGTGGTTAATCCAAGATGCTGTTGGCACCAGTCCTGCAGCCTATGAGACTGCTTGAGTAATCATGACTTCCTAAAAACAGAAAAGTACTCAATCATCTTATTCATAATTGAAGGTCAGAATTTGATGTCAGCATTTGTTTTCTGTGATGATTATATAGCTTTTTCTGCAGAATTACCTTTGACAGTTGGGATAGTCAGGATTTCTGGCACGAGGCTGATTACCATGTGTTCTTAAATTACTTCCTAAAATAGATGCAGCATGATAGAGGGGGGTTAAACAAATATTGAACATAGTACAGATTTGTTTTAATTGGAGCAAGAGGTCAAGGGAGGCATGTCATTGAGGTGTAGTTGGCTGCCAGGCTCTAGATTAGATTCCTCATCTTCTTGCCATAATCATTTTTGCATCAGAAAAAAATTATACAAATCTGTTTTTAATTGTAAGCACCCTGCTTTGTTCTTTGCCTTTTTGGTATCTTTAATATGTTCCCACCTTATTTCCTTGATCCTCAGAAGATTCTTTTTTTTTTTTTTTGAGACAGTCTCACTCTGTTGCCCTGGCTAGAGTGCCGTGGCGTCATCCTAGCTCACAGCAACCTCAAACTCCTGGGCTCAAGCAATCCTTCTGCCTCAGCCTCCCGAGTAGCTGGGACTACAGGTATGCAACAGCATGCCCAGCTAATTTTTTCTATATATTTTTAGTTGTCCGATTAATTTCTTTCTATTTTTAGTAGAGACGAGATCTCTCTCTTGCTCAGGCTGGTTTTGAACTCCTGAGCTCAAACAATCTGCCCTCCTCAGCCTCCCTGAGTGCTAGGATTACAGGCATGAGCCACCACGCCCGGCCATCAGAAGATTCTTTATTTTTGTTTTTTCCTGCCTCAAATTCTTTTCTCCATGAAAACATTTTCTTCCTCAGCAAACTTCGTGGGAGTATAGCAGGATGTCTTGCTTATTATATTAATATTTGGGCACTATGCACTAACAATTCAGCTGTTGACACTGGTGTGCATTATTCTAAAGAATGTCATGTCATGAAGGTTGAAATTATAACCCATTAATGGTGATGGACTTATATAATTTTAGTATCCAGTTTTTTTAATAAAAAAAAAATTATTTTAAAGAAAAAACCGTCCAGACACAGTGGCTCATACCTGTAATCCCAGTGCTTTGGGGGGCTGAGGCGGAAGGATCACTTAGGCTGAGAGTTCAAAACTAGCCTGGGCAACATAGCAAGTCACTAACTGTACAAAAAAAATGTTAAAAAATTACACGGGGCCAGGCGCGGTGGCTCACGCCTGTGATCCTAGCACTCCAGGAGGCCGAAGCGGGTGGATTGCTCGAGGTCAGGAGTTCGAGACCAGCCTGAGCAAGAGCAAGACCCCGTCTCTGCTAAAAAAAAATAGAAAGAAATGATCTGCACAACTAAATATATATGTATATAAATTAGCCAGGCATGGTGGTGCATGCCTGTAGTCCCAGCTACTCAGGAGGCTGAGGCAGAAGGATTGCTCGAGCCCAGGAGTTTAAGGTTGCTGTGAGACGCTGTCTCAAAAAAAAAAAAAGAAAAAGAAAAAAAAATTAGACGGGTGTGGTGATGTGCACCTGTATTCCTTGCTACTTGGGAAGTTGAGGCAGAAGGATCACTTGAGCCCAGGAGTTCGAGGTTACAGTGAGCAGTGACCATGCAACTGTACTCTAATCTGGACAACAGAGCAAGACCCTTTCTCTTTTAAAAAAAAAGGTGCTATGCACAAAAATACTTTTCAGCAAGCTGAGATAATCCCTCTACAAACTATGGGATTATTTCTTATTTACAGTTGTGTTTTACCAGTGATAGAACTAAGACTAAAATTCACGTGTTAGGGAGAAAGGAATAAGAATACTGACATGGATTTGAGCAGTTACTTCAGATGTCTTAGGATTCAGTTCCTTCTAAAAAGAAAGACTAAAACTCAAAAAGAAAAATTAGTTGTTTAGCATAACCTGCTTGTTGTGTTGTGAGGATTCATTTAGATATTAATAATTCACATACAGTGCTCAGAGAAGTGTCTGGCACATAGTGAGAACTCAATAAATGTTAATTGCTTTTATTTTTATTACTTCATATGTAGTTTCAAAAAACTTTTTTAAGGCAAGCCATTTTAGGAAACAAAATGGGTGTGTATATAAGTGTGTTGTACAGATATAATATAGATAAATTACCAATTAGTGTGCACATCTAAATTAGAAATTTGTAGGAGCTGAAGAAAGCTTTTTTCTTGATGGTTTCTCACATGTACAAATCTCTGTGGTTATTGAAATTTAGCAATTCTAATAATTTAGAGATCCATCTCTTCAGAAGAATATATCTTGGTTGTGCTGCTTAGTTTCTCTTATTCCTGCTGGATCTATGATGGTGGATGGCAAGTGTGGTGTATTCAATTCCAAAACAGTGCTTAAGGGCTTTTATGAGATTAACAGCCATAACACTGGTGTAATCTTTGAGTGAATTGTTTAAGTGAAATAATGGTGCTTGTTTATCTGTCTCCCTGGTTAGGCTGTTGAGTTACTCAGTGAGGGCAGTAGGCTGTCTTGTTCACCATTGCATTTCTATTACCTAGAATGGTGTCTTATACCTCCTGCTATTCAGAATTTGTTGAAGAATGAAGAATAACTTCTCATTTGAAAACACATGACAATGGAACAATTCTAAAAGCTACTTTATGTGATGTAGTATTGAATTTCTGATTTTGCTTGAAGCCTAGTTTTTGCAACATTCGAGTAATGCCGGTCTCATGTATTTCGTTTTCTCTCTTAATAGTAACAGATTAAGACAATATAATTTCATGAAAAGGGGCAGACTTCAGAATCATTACAACCTAGGTTTGAATTCAAGCTCTATGTCAGATAGTTTAACCGCTCCCAGCCTCGGTGTGCTTGTCTCTTAAATAGAAATACTGTAGTTATAAATTAGATATTATGAGAATTAAATGAGATGCCATAAAATGGCACATAGCAGCTTTAAAAAATGTTAATGTCCTTTCTCTTTTTCTTCACCTCATAGCCCATGATTAAAAGTAACTCAGCTATTTTTTATTCCATAGTAATCTGCATTGATTAGTGATATTTGGTTAAGAAATTGGAATAGTAGACTTACAAAGGCAAGTTCCTATGAGAAACAGCTTGGTAGGTTGGAGAGAGCACTGGATAGGAGTCAGGAAACCTAAGGTAGTCTTAGCTTTTTGTTGACTGGAATGTGACCTTGGGTAAATCACATAACCTCTCTCCCCCAAGTTTGTGTTTCTAATAAGTAAAGTTCTCCAGTGACTAATGCTTGAGAAAGCAGTAAAGAAGCTTGAAATGTTTTTTGTTTTTTGCTTTTTTTTTGAAACAAAGTCTCACTCTATTGCCCGGGCTAGAGTGCCGTGGCATCAGCCTAGCTCACAGCAACCTCAGACTCCTGGGCTCAAGCAATCCTTCTCCCTCAGCCTCCCGAGTAGCTGGGACGAAAGACATGCGCCACCATGCCCGGCTAACTTTTTCTATATATTTTTAGTTGTCCAGCTAATTTTTTTCTTTTTTTTTTTTTTTTTTTTTTAGTAGAGACGGGGTCTGACTCTTGCTCAGGCTGGTCTCGAACTGCTGAATTCAAACAGT
Organism: Avahi laniger; assembly: GCA_963575035.1. NCBI lineage: Eukaryota > Metazoa > Chordata > Mammalia > Primates > Indriidae > Avahi > Avahi laniger. The sequence continues at coordinate 50,228 of CAUYSK010054509.1, forward strand.
CTGCCCACCTCGGCCTCCCAGAGCGCTCGGATTACAGGTGTGAGCTACCGCGCTCAGCCCCAGAAGCTTGAAATGTTAATATTAAAAAAATAATAATAACTTTTTGCAACACAGAGACACTATTATTTCTCTCGGGCACCTGAGACATCAGAGCCACCTCCCCCACCAATACATTTTTAATTGTTCATTTGCATCATTCGTTTTTCTGAAGCAAATCAGTACATTTGAAATCCATATTTCATGGAGCCACTTAACTAATTGCTGCAATCAGCAGCAATTTATTTTATAGCAGGCTATTCAAATCACCTTGAAGTTGGCATACTATGCACAGTGTGTTTTTTTTGTTTTTTGTTTTTTGGTTTTTTTTTTTTTGAGACAGAGTCTCACTGTGTTGCCCGGGCCAGAGTGCCATGGCGTCATCCTAGCTCACAGCAACCTCAAACTCCTGGGCTCAAGCAATCCTTCTGCCTCAGCCTCCTGAGTAACTGGGACTACAGGCATGTGCCACCATGCCCGGCTAATTTTTTTTTTCTATGTACTTTTAGTTGTCCAATTAATTTATTTCTATTTTTAGTAGAGACGGGGTCTCACTCTTGCTCGGGCCGGTTTTGTTCTTTTTTTTTTTTTTTTTTAAGCATTTAATAAACGTTAGCTTTTATTGTTGTTGTTATTTTTTTTTATTTTTTATTTTTTATCTTTTTATTATTCCAAGGTATTGTGAGGGTACAAACATTCTAGTTACACTTTATGTCTTTGCCTCACCCAAATGCAGGTTAAAGGTGTGCCCTTCCCACCCTTTAGTGCTCCTCGTGTCCTTTAGTTGTAGATTTGCCCCCCCCAATCCCCCTAATCCCTGGAGAGTATTTCTGCCATGTGATCACCCTAGTGTTGATCAGTTAGTACCAATTTGATGGAGAGTACAAATGAATCCCGTTCTTCTGCTCTTGTGGTGCCTCACTTTGGATGATGGGCCTAAGTTAGTCCAGGAAACTATAAGAGGTACTAGATCATCGTCATTTCTTATGATTGAGTAATATTTCCATTGTAAGCATATACCAAATTTTAGTAATCCACTCATGGATTGACGGGCACTTGGGTTGTTTCCACATTCTTGCAATAGTGAATTGTGCTGCCATGAACATTCGAGTGCAGATGTCTTTATAGTAGAGTGTTTTGTGCTCTTTTGGGTAGATGCCTAATAGGGCTATTGCTGGATCGAATTGTATTTCTATTTTTAGCTTAATTTTTATAAGAACTTATTATTAAAATGGCTTTACTTTTTAAAGATATTTTAACATTCTTAATGGGTTCATTTATTTTTTTATTCTAAAATTTTCTACAAAAAAAAGTAGTTTTGTTCATGTGGCAAATTACCCAGGATTAGATAACAGGATGTACAGTTAGTTTTTTTGTTTGTTTGTTTCAGCATATTATGGGGGTACAGATGTTTAGGTTACGTATGTTGCCCTTGCCCCCCCCACACCCCCCCTAAGTCCGAGTTTCAAATATGTCCATCCTTCGGGTGGTGCGCATTGCACTCTTTGTGTATGTGTATACCCATTCTCTCTCCCTCCTCCCCCCTCCTCACTCCGCAGTTTTAAAAAGAAGCTGTTTATATTTCTAACAGAAAATATCATATGAAGTAACACCAACTTGAAATATTCTAAATAATCAATTATCTATGCCAGTTAGGTAATGGCTTCCTATTAATATTAATGGCAATTGAATGTAAATCTCCAAGAATAAAATTAAGGCTACAGTGATATCCTGATTACTAGGGCATAAGGGTCTGTGATAGTGACCCTCTAAAAAAGGCAAAATTGCTTACTAGAAGCCCTCTGCTAATAACAAAACAAATTTTATGGTAGTGCTTAATGGGTATGATCAGAAAAAATGCCTGAATCTGGGAAAACAATTTAGTTGTTAAACTTTAAAGCTTCTAGAAGCAGTGTTGCATGCTGCTTTCCCTAAGAGGTCATGTTTTAATTGATTGTGTTAGGGTAAAATCATCCTGTAAGGCAAACAATTGTGGGAATATGTGTTTCAGAAAATAATGTATTATGGTTTTCACATTCAAAATAATTTCATGAGAATAGGGAAATATAAATTATGATTTCCTACCCTCCCTTCACCTACTTCTCTGTCCTTTTCAAATTTTCACCCCAACTTCACCTCTGGATTTCCTTAGATTCTCCAGCCTGTGTTCATCCCTGCCCTGCATTCTTCATGAACTCTTCCTTTTCCTCTCTTTCTATTGTTCTTGGTATTGTATAAAAATTTCAGCCATTTTATTCCTAAATAAATATTGCTAATGCCCTATGTAAGTTTTGATTGTCTCTCATGTGAGCTAGAAGAACTAGTCTTTCTGCTATAGTTTCTACTCGCTCTATACCATGTTCTGCGAGCCAGGCAGTTTTCTTCCCAAAACTAATACTTGGTCATATTACTCCCCTTCTAAACCTTTAGAATTTTTCCAATCCAAACTCTTTTACGTTACATTAAAAGCACTTCACAATCTGGCAGCAAACTGCACTTCCAGACTTAAATTGCATTTCTTCCTTACATTCTAATTGCACCAAAAGCTCACAGTTTTCTTCAGTGAGAAATGCATTTGTCTGTATCAATTCCTTTCATTAGGTTTCCTCCAGTTATATTTATTGTCATTCATTTTGCTTGAAAGTATTAATTAATAGTACTTTATTGCAAGATTTTCACAGGCCTGTCTTTTCTGATAGATTATAAACGAACATTTTTATTGTTGTTTATTTATTAAATCCTTAAGCCTTACCACAAAATAGCCACTCAAAGTTTGAATTTTGAGTTAGTGAAGGAATGCAGATTAATTCTTTGCAGAGGATTTCTTACTCTGATGAAAATATATACAATCTCGGTTAGAATGAGAAAGGTGAAGGGCTGTTTGACTATGTATTGAGACATTTTTCTTTCTTAAATATATTTTAGTTTATTTTTTATGTAAAACAAAATCATTAGAACCAATATTAATCAGGGTTTAAGCAATTGATATTTTTTGAATCCAATTATATTATGGATCAGTTATCTGTACTCCTGTACTACTTAGCCAAATATTCATATTCATACCCATTTCTCTCTGTTATTCAGATAAAAAAAATTGAGTCCAAGTGATTTGATCCATCTTTTAACACTACACCACTGAAGAGTTTGCTAGATTTTAGAAAAAATAAATAAAGCTAACTTAAAAATATTACTGAAATATACTTAGAAGAGGGATCCAGAAAAATTGACCTTGCTCTCCCAGACAGGAGTATAGGAACACTATACAAACACTGAGCTGTTTTCCAAGATGCAGGGTTGCTGATGAAGTGAATACCATGCCTTTTCTGATTGTGCTTCTTGAATAAACCAAAGGACATAACCTTGAGTTATGAAAGAGATCTATAGTGAATCATGGCGACTGTAGTTAATAATAAAATATTGTATCCTTGAAAATTGTTGAGAGGAGTTTTTTTTTTTTTTTTGAGGCAGAATCTCACGCTACTTCCCTGAGTAGAGGGCCGTGGTGTCAGCCTAACTCACAGCAACCTCAAACTCCTGTGCTCAAGCATCCTCCTGCCTCAGCCTCCCGAGTAGCTGGGACCACAGGCATGCACCACCATGCCCAACAAATTTTTTCTATGTGTTTTTAGTTGTCTGTCTAGTTTCTTTCTATTTTTAGTAGAGACGGGGTTTTGCTCTTGCTCAGGCTGATCTCTAACTCCTGAGCTCAAATGATCCGCCCGCCTCGGCCTCCCAGAGTGCTAGGATTACAGGTGTGAGCCACTGCGCCTGGCTGCTGAGAGGAGATTTTAAGTGTTCTCACCACAAAAAATAAATATCTGAGGTAATGCATATGTTAAATAGTGTGATTTGGCCATTCTGCAATGTGTAAATATATCAAAATATAATTTTACTTGTCAATTAAAAACATCAAAAAATAGGATGTAAAAGAGAATAAAACACTATTAGAGTTATAGATTTATTTCTTGTACCAATATATTTTTATTCATATTTATTTTAGCTTCAATGGAAAAAAAGGATATATCTTAGAAAGGAATCACAAGAAAATAATTTTCAGAAGCTAAAAATTAAATTAGTATTGTAAGAATATCTTTGCTTTCTGTATATACTTTCTCTCTGATATTTTGAGCTAGTGGATAATAAAGTTTAAAGCTCTCTGTCAAAACAGAAACTGGCCTTTTTTTCATAAAGAAATTCTGATCTAATTATTATCTTATGAAATGATATCATTTTTGCATTTTTCATGTTCAACATGAAAATAAGTATAACTCACTTAATTTTTGTAATCATTCTATAGTTAAGTGACTTATAAGAAATGCCCATCTTTGAGAGAGGACCTACATGTATGTAAGAATATTATAAATAATTTTAATAATTGTGTTACATTTTTCTGATCCTAGTCACTAATAGCCAGTCTCCTTAACAGAAGTTTTTGAGTATGGTTAAATAAATAGTTAATGATAAATTTTCTTCATTTTGTAGGCATTATCAAATATGGAAAAGTGGGCCATCATTCTAATGCTTGCAATTAAGTCTGCTTCGATAAAGTTTATTATCTATATTATGCCAAGAAAAGAAAAACTAAAGTTGGGACTTTGATATTTTGTGAAATCTTCTCTGTTCATTGCAAACCTTTATGCTTCTCCTCCAAGACAAAAAAAAGAGGTTTTTTTTTTGACATGTAACTATTTGTCATCTTGCTTCAGGTTTCAGTATTGTATGAGATGGAGTTTGTTTTCTTAAGGAAAGAAAGCACCTAAGTTATTTTTGTGTGCACACCTGACTGCATATCAGTAACTCTTACACTCCAATCACTAACCCTTACACTCCAATCACTAACCACACTGATTAGTATGGGGTGGTCAACTGATCCCTGCTATTTCAACCATATTTTTCTGAGGACAAAAAATTTGGACACTGACAGAACAAATTATTTACATCTGATGGAACAAAGGCAAATAGAATATGCCTATATTTAAAATAATTCTACCGAAAGGTGAATGCCAACTGGAGATGTCTGTAGGTTCTGTTTATCAGGTAGAGACATTCCTGCTTAATAACAGTTTGTTGAAAGTTCAAGTCATAAATAGGTTATGACTTTTCTTAACTTTTAATACAAACTTCTACATCTATTTTGATAAAAGCATGAGTTTTTGTCTTTTATTCTAATAATATAAAGTATTATATTGATAACTTTTCCAATTTGAAGCCAACTTTGCATTCCTGAGATAAATGTCACTTGTAGGATGTATTATACCATTTCTATATTGTTAGAAATATTTTCAAATATATTTTTAAATCATTAGTCATCATGAGAAAATTGATTAGTAATATCTTGGCCAGGTTGTGGTAAAAGAGTTATGTTGACCTCATAAAATTAGTTGAGAAAAGTTCCATTCTCCCCATTTCTTTGAAAGAGTTTGTTCAGGAGAGTTATTTTTTCCTTAAATGTGTGATAGAATTTATCAAAGGAAACATTTATAATTGGTGTTCTCTTTTTTTCTGTTTAATTACTTTTTTATTTCAAAATATTACGGGGGAACCAAAACAAACGTTTTTGTCACATGGATAGCTTTTGTAATGCTTAAATCAGGGCTATTAGTGTGTCCATCACCTGAGTAGTGTTCATTGTACTCATTGTACTTTGCCCCCTGCCCCTTTCTTGATTTCCAATGACTTTAACTTCCCTCTATGTCCATGTGTGCCCATCAGTTAGTAACAATTTATTAGAGTACATGTAGTTTTTGTTTTTCCATTCTTGAGATAGTTCACTTAAAATAATGGTCTGCAGTTCCATCCAAATTGCTGTGAAAGACATCAATTCATGTCTTTGTTATGACTCGGTAGTACTCCATGGTAAACATACACCATATTTTATTAATCTAGTCATTAATTGATGGACACTTGGGTTGATTCCACATCTTTGAAATTGTGAACTGTGGTGCAATAAATATTCTAGTGCAGAGGTCTTTTTGATAAAATGACTTCTTTTGCTTTAGGTACATACCCAGCAGTGGGATTGCTTGATCATGGTTTGCTCACGTTTCTTTATTTGACGAATCTTCGTACTGGTTGTACTAATTTTCAGTCCTACCAACAGTGTATAAGCATTCCTTACTTTCTGCATCCACGCCAACGTCTATTGTATGTGGCCTTTTTAATAAAAGCCATTCTAACAGGGGGGAGGAGGGATCTCATTGTGGTTTTAATTTGCATTTCTCTGACGATTAGTGATATTGAGCATTTTTCATATGTTTCTTGGCCATTTGTCTATCTTCTTTTGAAAAACTTCTGTGATATCTTTTGCCCAATTTTGAAGTTTTTTTTTTTTTTTTTTTTAATTTTCTTGCTGATTTGTTTGAGTTCTTTGTAGATTCTGGATATTAGCCCTTTATCAGATATATAGTTTGCAAATATTTTCTCCTATTCTGTGTTTCATCTATTTGCTCTGTTGATTATTTCCTTTGCTGTGCAGAAGCCTTTTATTTTCACCAAGTCCCATTGATTTATTTTTGTTGTTGCTGTAATTGTCTTTGGGGTCTTGATCATAAATTCTTTGCCTAGGTCTATAGCTGGAAGAAATTTTCCAATCTTGAGCACAAAGAATAAATCAGAAGGCATCATATTACCAGACTTCAAACGATACTACAAGGGTATAGTAACTAAAACAACATGGTACTGGCACAAAAATAGAGACATAGACCAATGGAACAAAACAGAGAACCCGTATATAAAACCTTCTACCTACAACCAAGTGATCTTTCACAAAGCTGATAACACCATACAATGGAGAAAAGAATCCCTATTTGATGATGGTACTAGGAAAATCAGATAGCTACATGCAGAAGAATTAAACAGGACCCCTATTTTTCACCACTTAATTAAATTAATTCAAAATTGATAGGGCTTAAATGCTAAAAGAAAATGTAGAGTAAACTCTTCTAGACATGAGTCTAGGCAAAGAATCTATTGTAATTTTGCTCTTTGTTTATGCCTGCATTTCCATACTTCTGTTTTCTTACTGACTTACCATTTTTAGGATTTTATTCAGTAATTGTATATTTGTGATATTACCTTGGGTTTTGTTTTACTGAAACTTTTTAAATTTCATATATATTTTTGAAAACATGACATGATACAATTTTAAGCTGGCACATATTTTATTTTAGTACTTTGAGGATATTATTCTATTATTTTCAAGCTTTCATTGTTCCTGTTGTCAAGTCAGCCATTAGCCTATTTTTACATTTTTAGGAATTTTCCTTTTTTCTCTCATATTCCATTTTATTTTGAGCAGTTTCAACATGAAGTGTCTATGTTTAAAAACATTTTAAACATATATTTTCCATCTGAGAGTATGTAGAAATTATTGAATTTGTTTTTTATTAGCTTTGGCAAATTCTGTTTCTTTATCTTTTCAAATACTTGTACCAACTTTTTTTTACTCTTCTTCTGAGTTTCCAATTATACTTTTTAAAAATCACTTCATATCTGCCAACTCTTTTTCCCTCCTTTTGTATTTTTTAAAATTCCTTATCTCAGTTTTGCTCTGGAAGTTTTCTTCCACTTTATTCCATTTACTAATTTTCTGTTTAGCTTGTGATCTATTCAATTTAATAATTCCCTAATTATCTCTGCCTAATTTCCTATTAAAACTTTCAATAAATTTTTAATTATGGTTACTATATTATTATGTGTTAGAATTTTTATTAGGTCTTTTTATAGTTTCTAGTTCTCTCTTAAAATTCACAACCTTGAATTTCATTATCTTTAACATATTAATAATAAGCTCATATATAACATTTTTTTGAGGTTTCTTCCCAAATTGAGAGGGCATTCGCCAACAAAAAAGTACTTATGCTGTTCAAGCCCTTAGATGTTTCCAAAGTATGAAAAGGTTCACCTCCTAGCTTTCACCTTTACCAGTAGCCTATGTCCTCATGGAAAAGGTGGTCCTAAATGTTCAACTACTTCTACCAGAGATTTTTTCTGGTAATAATTTTATAATCTTCCTAGACCTTTAATGTATATAAGCAAATAATTTTTGTATATTTTATCTGGAGCAGGAGAGTTGATCCAAATTACCTAATTTTCATTGAATGAAAACAGAAGTTGGGTTTTGGTCTACATATTTACAACATGCTCTTTACAGAGTATATTTGTGTTTATATGAATTTGTGTGAGTATATGTATGTATCTTTTTTAATATATAAGAAGAAAAGTTGTTTGCCTTGCTACTATAACTGATTTTTTTGTTTTCTTTTTTTTTTATTTTTTTGTCAAGTGACCAGTGCCTCAACTGATTTTCTTTCACTCTGCATCCAAGCCAGCATCTATTGTTTTTTAGACTTTTTAATAATGGCCATTCTGATAGGCATAAGGTAGTATCTCATTGTAGTTTTAATTTGCATTTCTCTGATGATTTGAAATTTGCATGATATAGATATAAGAACAAAATATCAAGAAAGATGTAACCACTTCCAAAGACAAGATTATTTTTAGTAGTAATAATAATTTTTTCAAACTCAAATATGGAAAATGCCTATTATTAATATTAACAAATGGTAATATTTGAATTCTAACTTCAGAGTCCACATTTAACTACTTTGCTCTACTGCCTCTCAGAATAAATATTTTTCATTTGAGTGCAATGGAAATAGAAAGCATTTCAAAAAACATCTATATAATTCTAAAATTGATATATACCTATAAAATATTCATTGTCTTAAATACAGTTCTAAATTATGTGTTGTCCATAAATTATCTATAGGATCTGAACTAGTTTTCCTTTTATGATTCTTATTTGAATAAGGAAGGACCTTAAGGTTGATAACTGCGAATTGTAGCAAACATAAATCTACCCTGGGAGTAGAAAACAACACCATGCCAGTAACAACAATCATGCCTTTTGCCCAGATACTGACTTCCAAAACCATTCTCCAATAAAAAGAACCAGAATTCCTTGGAGAAATGGCTGATCCCACGTCTAAGGCAGGAAATATATAAGAGGAACCTGGAGCAGTTGTAATGCTAGAAAATAACAAAGTTCTATAAAATAAAACAAAACAAATCACAGTGATGGGGATATCTGAAAGGGCCATTCCCCAGGGCCTGTGCTTATAGTCCCAGCTACTCAGAAGGCTGAAGCGAAAGGATCACTTGAGCCCAGAAGCTGGAGTCCAGCTGGGCAACATGAGACCCCATCTCTTAAAAAAATCACACACAAAAGTGGATATCTGAAAGAAACGTAACTGAAAGTCACCTGAAAAAGCTTCCAGTGGCGGGCCAAAGATGAAAAAACTTGAGCAACAAACTAGTTTAGGTTTATAATGCAAAAATATAAAATAAATGTCTATGAGTCCATGGTGGTATAAACAAATGTTTGAATAAAGGAGACAGACAAATGGCTTAAAAACATATGAAAATACGCTCAACATTACTAATCATCAGAGAAATGCAAATTAAAACTACAATAAGTACTACCTTATGCCTATCGGGATGGCCATTATTAAAAAGTCTAAAAAACAATAGACGCTGGCTTGGATGAAGAGAGAAAGAAACTCTCATACACTGTTGGTGGGACTGCAAATTAGTACAACCTCTATGGAAAACACTATGGAGATTCCTCAAAAAATAAATGTTAGATCTACCATTTGATCCAACAATCCTGCTGCTGGGTATCTACCCAAAGGAAAAGAAGTAATTTTATAAAAAAGACACTTGTACTGGAATGTGTACCACAGAACAATTCACAATTGCAACAATGTGGAATCAACTTAAGGGCCCATCAATTCGTGAGTGGATTAAAAAAATGTTTTATATATATGTATATGTGTATATGCATACACACATGCACACACACACACACACACACACACACACACACACCATAGAGTATTACTACTACTCAGCCATAAAAAGGAATGAAATAATGTCTTTTGCAGCAACTTAGATGGCCTGGAATAGAGAACATTATCTTAAGTGAAATTTCTCAGGAATGGAAAACCAAATGCTACATGTTGTAACTAATAAGAGCTACAGGATGGGTTTACATGAGAACAAAGAGATGTAAAGGGCATTGGAAAACCAAGAAGAGGAAACTTGGAGTGTGAGGGAAAAACTTTACCTATTGGCTGAAATGAAAACTATTCTGGTGATGGGCACACCAAAAGCCATGACTTAAGCAGTATACAAGGTATCCATGTAACGAAAATATTTTTACCCTGTTAATATTTTGAAATAAAAATAGCGTTAAAAAATTTAATAAAATTTTCAGAAAAATTAAAAAAAATAAAAATCACATCAAGCTAAAAATAAGCTTAAAATCCTTAAACTACAAATGAAAAATTTGATGCCCACAGAAATAATTCTTCATGTTGACATCATCTTGTAGGTGTGTTAATCTAGGTCAGAAATCCTTGATATTTTTATGAAACAATCCTGGCCATTTCTCACGTGTTGTGTTCTCCACAGAGAACATATTCATCATACTGTGGGAGAATCAGACTTCAACTCTGACTTCATCCTGCTGGAACTCTTTAGTAACAAATCTATCTGCTCATTCCTCTTCACCCTGATCTTGGGCATTTTCCTGGTGGCTTTCATTGAAACACTGCTGTAGTTCTCTTCATCAACCTGGACACTCAGCTCCATACCTCATGTTTTAATACTTCCTTCTCTGCCAACTGTCTCTCATGGACCTCATGCTCATCTGTATTACTGTACCCAAGATGGCATTCAACTACTTGTCTGGCAGGAAATCCATCTCTCTGGTAGGTTGTGGAACCCAAATATTCTTCTATGTTTCCCTGTTTGGAGCTGAATGTTTCCTGTTGGCTGCAATTGCCTATGATTGGTTTGTTGCAATTTGTCACTCTTAAGATATCCAGTTCTCATGAGCCAAAACCATAGTCTCATGGCTGCTGCTTCTTGGATTATTGGCTCATTGATGGTATAATTGAAGTTGCAGTTACATTGTCTTTCTCACATTGTGGTACCTGGGAACTACCTCATGTTTTTTATGATGTACCTGCTCTTCTTACTCTCGCATGCAATGATACTTTGGTGTTTGAAAGGATATTTATCTGCTGTGTAATTACACTGCTCTTCCTTGTAGCAATTATTATTGCTTCCTATGCTTGTGTTCCTCTGGCTGTCATTTACATGGGATGTTGGGGAGGATTGCTAAAAGCTTTTGCTACCTGTTCCTCCCACTTAGTGATGGTGGGAATGTACTATGGAGCATCCATGTTCATAAGCAGGAGTTAGACCAGAACTTATATATTGTTGCAATGTATAAAATCACATTGCAGTGGAAGGGGATTCTCTTTAGAAAATATGTTATTCAATTATTTACTTCAACCCAGAATGCAAGGATGTTTCAACATATGAAAATCAATCAATGAAATACACCACATAAACAAAGTGAAGAGCAAAAATTACATGACAATCTCAATTGATGCAGAAAAAAAGCATTTGAAAAAATTCATTATAAAAACTTTCAACAAACTAGTAGTAGAAGGCAACTACATCAACAAAATAAAAGCTGTATATGAAAAGCCCATACACAGCTAACATCATACACAATTGTGAAACACTAAAAAGCTTTATTCTCTCATGATAAAAGCTCTCAACAAACCAGGAATAGAAGAAAACTTTTTCACCATAATAAAAGTTATATATTAAAAACCTATAGCCGTCATCATACTCAATGGCGAAATACTGAACACTTTTCCTCTAATATCAGAAACAAGGCAAGATTGTCCACTCTCACCACTTCTATTCAACACGTTACTGAAATCTCTAGCCTGAGCAATTGTATGAGAAAAACAAATATAAGGCATCCAACTTGGAAATGAAGAAGTAACATTATCTCTGTTTGAGGATGACATGATCATATATGTAGAAACTATAAGATTACATAAAAATGTAAAAACTAATAAGCAATTTCAGCAAAGTTGCAGCACACAATATCAACATGCAAAAATTGTTACATTTCTAGACAATAACAATAACTGATTTAAAAAGAAAATTAAGAAAATCTCATTTAAATAGCATCAAAAAGAATGAAATGCTTAAGAATAAACTTGACTAAGAAGGCAAGGCTTGTACTCTGAAAACTATAAAATATTGCTAAAAAAAATTAAAGACAATACAAATAAATGGAAAGACATTTTATCTTCATGTATTAGAAGACTTAATAATGGTAAAATGTTCATATTACCCAAAGTGATCTACAGATTCAATGAAAACTCTATCAAAATCCCAGTTAGTTTTATAGAAATTAAAAATAAAATTCTAAAATTTGTGTGATATTACAGGAGAACCTGAATATTTCTGTTGAGAGAAAAAGAGACATGCCCTTGGACTCTCTAAGAAGACTCGTTAAGGCTTCAAATAACTCTTAATGTTTAAGCCTAGATAAATGATTTTAAACTTTTTTTTAATTACAGAATATTATGGGAGTACAAACATTTTGGTAACATGTAATGCCTTTGTCTTGCCCAAACCAGGGCTATAATCGTGCCATTCTCCCATACAGTGTGCTCTGTCTCCATTTGTTGTGAATTTACCCACCTCTCCCACCCACATCTGATCGGCACCCAGTGAATGAACTACCATGTGAGCACCTTAGTGTGGATCAGTTAGTACCAATTTGATGGTGAGTACATGTGGTGCTTGTTTTTCCATTCTTGTGATACCTCCCAAAACAACAAATACTGGCATGGATATGGAGAAATTGGAACACTCTTACACTGCTGGTGAGACTGCAAATTAGTACAACCCCTGTGGAAGGCAATTTGGAGATACCTCAAAGAGCTAAAAGTAGAAATACCATTTGATCCAGCAATCCCACTACTAGGCATCTATTCAAAGGAAAAAAAGACATTCTATAATAAAGATATCTGCATTTAAATGTTTATGGCAGTACAATTCACAATTGCAAAGATGTGGAAACAACCCAAGTGCCCATCAATACATGTGTTGGATTAATAAAATGTGATATATGTACACTATGGAATATTGCTCAACTACAAAAAACAATGGTGAACTATAATCTCGTATTATCCTGGATAGAGCTTGATTTTAATCTTTTATTCATTTCTAGGAGAAACATTCAAATTCCCCTCGAAACATTGCATTTGGAACATCCCACAAATTTCAATTTGTTTTCATTTTCACTATCCACCTGCATTTTCCATGCTTTCTTAGGTAATCACTTTTATTCAGTTCAACTCACCTCTATCAAAGTCAGAGATTGCCCAGAATGAAAGTTATTAATCTAATGTTGAATCAAATGTTAAAACAGTGCTTTAGTGAAAAACATTTTGTCCTAAGTTATATTCAAATTGAATTCTGTGAAATCTTCAAACCCTTCTCCCTGACAGGAGCGTGCTTTAAAGTATGCCAAAGGTATTTTTGTCAGTAATGAATTATGCAAAGCAAAAATAAAATTTCTAGAATTTACAAAGATAGATCTGAATTGCAATTTAAGAACACACACACAAAAAGAAAAGATTAAGGGGTTAGAAATCTCTCTTTTTGGTTGCAGTGAATCTGTGAGAAGATTGTAAGTCTATGTATGAATCTGTGCCCTGTCAGTATTTAATGTCCATAAAATCATTTTGCCTGAAGCCTTCTACCAAAAAATTGTTAAAGAAATTTCATCTGGTCAGTTGCTTTAAAAGAGACATTTTATAATTAAGCTAAATGATTAGCTAAATCAGTAGTAAAAATGATTAGGTCTCAAAAGTCTTTGAGAATCTTATAAAATAGAAGTTTTTATTGTATCTATGTTTACTATAACTTATACAAATTACATATAGTTTTAAAATATTTCCAACCTAAGTAAGAATTTTAAAAAGTAATGTTATTTTAGAACAAACATATTTAATTAAATATAGTTTTTAAAAAATAAGATGCTGTTAATGGGAATGCGATAGCAAGGGATTAAGACAATGAAATCTCCATGTAATTGATAGAAAATAAAGTGTTAAATTCTAAAATCAAGCTATCTGTATATAAGAGACTACGTATCCTATTTAGTGTAGATACTGGAAGAAATGTCTAAAAACAGTTAAAACAATTGTCTATATGAAACAGAATTGATGAGTCAGCCAGAAGAATTTTTTAAAATTTTAAGTTTTAAAATATACTCTCAATGACATTTTAAAAATATGTGCATGTTTTATTTTTATAAAATTTAAAAGTAAAATTTAATAGGTTTTTAAACATTTGGATTTTGTCAAGAGCAGGGTTTTATCAAAAATTTTTGATATATGTATAACTAATTATTAGTCTCAAAATAAACAAAAGTAATCACAAAATGACCCAGTATATAGATAATAAATTATTTTATACAATCAATTTGAAGAAAACTATAAAGAAAAAAATCACACTTCAAAAGGGAAAGTAATTGTTAGGAAAGGGGTGTGTCAAGTGATATCCAATTTCCCCATGCCATTGTTCAGAGGATGCCAGACCATATGAGCAATAGTACAAGTCGTTGAATTTTACAATGTCATATATCAGGAAAAGCATTCACCCTTCTCCCAAAGTTCCCTGGGGAAGTATCTGTCAATGCAAAGAGAATTGCATCGGCCCAGAGGAGAGCCAGGACATTAGAGCAAAGAGAAAGAACACATATAACAAGAACAAACTGTCAAAGAATTCAGTGTTGGAAAAAACAAAATTATCAATAGAAAATTAAAATAAAATGACCTTCTCTATATATAAGGACAGACAAACACACACACACACACACACACACACACACACACACACACACGAGTATTTTGTGGTACCTGATACGGTGTAATTATATATCACTTTATACACACACTGTTCAGATTATGAAATTCAGAATTGTTTGCATTTAGAAAATGCATTATATCTTAAGTGTTTGTAAGTCATAATATAAGGAAACGTGTAATCATATTATATACAAATGTGTCAATATGGAGTTCCCTCATTTTTGTTTGTAAAGCAAGGTATTACACAGCTTAATTTTGCTGGTATTTCATATATCTAAACACACTTTTAGATTAATTAGGCTTTTATTATTTTAAAGTAGCATTAATTCTTTATATATGAATATAAGGGAATAAAATATGTTTTATATTATAGATATTGTGAAATATAGAGTTAAATACTTAAAAGTTACCAATAAGTTAATTAAACATTGAGATTACTTAATATTTGCTTAAGTATTACATATTTTAACTGACATTGCAGTTTGAAAATTTCCATATACTGAATTATACAAATATCCATACTCCTTTAAGTTTATTTTTAAATACTAATACTGACATCAGTTAACATTTAGAATACTAAATCAAATTTAATATTTCTTTGCAGTTCATTTTTTTTGTAGAATATATTCTAAATGTTGACATGTATACAAAGATCTATGCTTTAAAACCACCTAAAATGATTATTTTTAATTTTTATATATCACCAACTTGACATAAAATTAGGTGCATTTGCTCTGGTTTGTTTCCAAATTTTAGGCATTGTCATTTTATTCAAATTTACTTTTTGAATGTATATTTTTAAAATGTAAATATATGACATATTCAGAGAACTCTCTGTCATTTCCACCCACTTTCTATTACTATCACCTTTTTTCTTTCCATTATCAGTGTTTCATGTTACAATATAAGCAAATGGACCTATGTATGCATTTATATGTATATACATATTATATCTTTTGTACAAAAAAATAAAGTAAAAGGTAGAAATATCTTCTGAACCCTTTTTTTAACTAATGTAAAAGTAAACCCTGAAAATTATTTTATTATATATTATTCAATTTTTTTCTTATGGCATACTATCCCAACCAGGCCTATACCAGTGAATATTGGGTTGATTCTAATTTTTTGCAGTTTTCATAAATACTATAATGGTCATACATTGTTTCAAATTTGGGCAATGCATTATTTGATAGATCTTTGTGCTGGGATTGTCAAAAGATAAATACATTAATATGATATTTTCTTTTATATTTTTTGTTTAATTTAGCATTCTCATCAGCAGCATATGAGAGTGTTTAATCTCCCTAATTTCCCAATGGGTAATGATGTTATTGAACTTTTTGATTTTTGTTAGTCTGATAGGTAGGAATATTAGTTCAGTATGGTTCACTTTATATGTTTAAGAACCATTTTTATTTCTTTATCCATGAACATATTGTTTTATTTATCATGTTTATCATAATTTTTCCATTTTTCTACCAAGTTATTATATTAACTTCTTCCTATGTTTTTAAGAAGTTCTTTATATGTTAAGAAGTTAAGCCACTAATCTGTGATGCGCAGCTTCTTAAATGAATTCAAGTTTATCAATCCCTTTTCCCTCTTCTTAAAAATTTCCTCTGGATTTTAATTCCAAAAGTTTAAGAAATGTTCCTTTTTTTTTTCAAGTTACCGATGAAATGTGTTTTTTTCCTGTCCTCTGTATTCTCCCAAATCATTCTGTTCATACTTGAAACATAGCTCTAATTGTTAATGTATTGTCCTATACTCTATTTTTCTGTCTCATGCATGAGACTAATACCTGCTTAGAGACAGGAAATACACTTTTGCAACTTTCCATCCTAATATAGTGTCAGAATCAGAATGCACAGTTAATAGGAAAAATAGTTTAATGGATGATTGAGTGAATAAAATAATTCAATTAAGGACTAGCTCAATGAAAATATTATTCTGAGAAATGAATAGAAAGAACAAGTCCGTACATCTAAAATGCATTGGAATTAAATACACTCTAAAACAAAATTAACTAGCACGTATATTTATATGCGTGTTACCTTGCACAGCATAACAATTAGCTAACTATTATAAGGACTTCACAGAAATAGCTATAATTTGTATTTCCTTGATTCTAGTGAATCAAACATTTCTGATATCAATTCTAAATTGGAAAGTTTTCTTGGAAGACTTCTGGATCTGTAACAGAGAAGCTGACTGACATGTTCAAAGCACTCAATGGGGGAAGGGAAGAATGAAGAATAAGGAAAAACATGTACACTTCAAGACAAAAAGTATTTATCAAAAAAGACAAGCAACAGGAACTGGTTATTTGAGAGACTCAGAAACATGATTCTGAAAGTTCATATATAATGATGGGTGACTGTAAATGAAGACTGGAAAGAAAGGGGAATATTAAGGTTACCATAAATCATATAAAATTCCACAGAGGCTTTCCACGGTGAGAAGTCAAAAGATTAGTAATGGATTCTAAAATCATAATTTTCCAAAAATAATAATTCTGGCTTCAATCATGGAGTTAGAGTTGCAACTTTATACTTTTAAGAATGAACTGGCAAGCTCTATTTTATACTTAATAAAACAAAACAACAATAATATACATACATGTATGCATGTGTTTCAGTGTGTATATGTGTGTGTGTGGTGTGTTAACCCCAGCCCCCAATTACCTGAAGTAAGACTAAACATACAAGCTGTGGTTTGGGTTTCTAGTTTCCAACATTACAAGAATAGTTTTGGGGCCTAGTTGTCATTACAATCACCTGTGATCCTTACATTAATAAAATTACAGAGCTACTCCATCTCTGCTGATTCTGTTATTATTTTTGTGGCAGATGTGCATACTGTGTCTAATTAGTTTTTCTTCTGAATTATTTCTTTTCTTAAATATTTACTAATCAAATTATTAATTTAATAATCATATTATTAAATACAACAAAATATTGAAAACCTGTGTAATGTAATATTAATATGATAGACTTTGAAGTAAAAGAGATTTTGATTTAAACTCCTACTTTGGCATTTACTAGCAGTGAAACCAGCAAGTTGCTCTTATTCCCTAAGTCTCAGTTTTGAGGGATGATAATACCTTTTTCTGTTCTACCTGTTTCTGCCTGGTACAAAGTAACTGCTCAGTAAATGTTAGGAATTTTTAATTATATATGGCTGAATGACATATGGCTGAATATTTTATAGCATGCATTTGAATTCATTCTATAGAATACATACATAAATGCACACACACATACACACAAAGTTTTAAATTCTATAAAACCAAATACATGAATAGGGAGTAAGCTTATTCTACATGCACAAATTTTTCATGCTATTTTACTTTGAAACCCTTCCTTTAAAAATGGGTTCAAATGAATATAAAGTTAATTTTGCTCCAATAATCCTTATACAATAAAACTAATTTTATATGTGGCACCCTCTAAAGTATGCTTTAATAAATTTATTATTTCAAAGAATTCTCTTTGGAGATCCTTTAATATAATTGATTTGTTTGAAATAAAAATTTCTATAAAACATATAATTACTAAAAAAGGAAATCTAATTGTATTGTGGTATATTTTTATTAATGCCAATGATTCCATTCAAAGTAATAATTAAGAGTTTTGAGGCCTGCTCAGTGACTCACACTGCAACCACTAA
Organism: Avahi laniger; assembly: GCA_963575035.1. Classification (NCBI taxonomy): domain Eukaryota; kingdom Metazoa; phylum Chordata; class Mammalia; order Primates; family Indriidae; genus Avahi; species Avahi laniger. Next base: position 68,686 of record CAUYSK010054509.1, read on the forward strand.
GACGTAGGGGAATTTTCACCATGGTTAACTGTGGATGTCTGGAGGTAACAAGAGAATACCTTCCCTCCGCAGAGAAAGAGTGAGTGAGTGGAGGACGCTTTGAAATCTTCGGGGAAAGGTTGTGTTGCTTCCCAATCCCAGTTATTTCCATGTATTCTAGATACTGAATCTACTGCATTCCCAAACTTCTGCAGTTCTTATGACAATAACAAGAAAGGGATAAGTCATTGTCTTTGTATTTAGCAATAATTGAAAAGTGACCTTGGATATCTAAATTCAAATGATTTATAACAGTGGTCCCCAACCGTTTCTTTCTTTTTTTTTTTATTTCTGCATATTATGGGGGTACAAATGTTTAGGTTACATTGCCCTTGCCCCCTCCGCCCCCAGTCAGAGCTTCAAGCGTGTCCATTCCCCTGATGGTGCACATCGCACTCATTATGTTTGTATATACCCATCCCCTCCTCCCCCCTCCCATCTGCCCGATGCCGGATAAATGTTATTCCTATATGTGCGCTTAGGTGATGATCAGTGAAACCAATTTGCTGGTGAGTACCCTGGGTAGAGCTGGTCCCCAGCCTTTTTGACCAGGGACCGGTTTTGTGGAACACAGTTTTTCCATGGAAGGTGGGGGGTGTATCGTCGCGTCACCTCATATCAGCAGACATTGGATTCTCATAGGGAGCTTGCACAACCTGGATCCCGCAGGTGAGCAGTTTGTGGTGGGGTTTGCGCTCCTATGAAGTCTGATGCCACCGCAGATCTGATAAGGGGACGGGGTTCAGGAGGTGATGCCAGTGTTGGAGAGCGGCTCTGGGTGCAGGTGGGGCTTAGCTGGCTCACCCCAGCTCACCTCCTGCTGTGCGGCCAATTCCTGGGGTGCTGCAGACAGGTGCCCTGGAGTTGGGAACCACAGATTTAAAAGACAGTTTTGATTAAAAAACAACAAACAAATGAAAAACACTTGATCTGTGCAAATCAAGTTATTTCCAAATAAAATAATAGTCTAACAATTTTAAAGTACTAAGATGTCAATGATTTTGCAGCCATCAATATCATCTAAAAATTCACATCTTAAGTGTTCAATGGAGATTGAGAACCTGGTATTTATTACTATATTCCCGATAATATTTCCATTGGCAAAGTCCATATAAGTATTGAATCACTCTTAGTTTCAAAGGAAATTTAATGTTTTTTAGAAATCTTAGGAGAGAAAATTTTGAAGTCTTTAACAAGATTAAGTTTATCCTAAATACTAAGAATACCTTTAGATCTAGAGAATGAGATCTGCATGTAAAATGACAGTAAGGGACAAACTAAATTTTGATTATCTTAATTTAAATCTTGAGCGGAGCAAAGGCAATATATGTAAACTAAACATTTGTGCCCCCATAATATTCTTAAATTTTAAAAAACTATGTAAATAAAAAAATTAAAAAACATTTGTATAAAGAAATAAATCTTTGTATTTTGTAAAGAAACATTCACATGCACATACTAACACACTCCTTATACATACACAAATGTGTGTGCATGTGTATGATTTTCACTAATTTTAGAAAAATAATTTCTAATAATGGGACTACACTGCATTTTACTAATAGTTGTTTTAGTGAGTGGGGAAGGGATGGACTTTGGAATCAAATAGATACTGATTTTAGTTTTGATTCTTTACCTCACAACACGTGAGAGAGTAAAGTTGGATATTTAAATTACTATGGGCAATAAAATGACGTGCATGATAAATTTTATTTCCTAATAACATAAAAAGAAATAGGAATCTTGAGGAAAACATTCATTTTAAGTATTTCTATTATATATCTTCTTTATTTTTCATATGGCCTCGTTGATATACCTTTCAGAAGACAAATGTTTTATACACAGCCCATGGTAAGTACTTTCCCTTATGTAAAAGTCAAAAAAGATATCCAAGGAATTTGTGTGTCTTTATGTTTGAAAGTTATTAATACTGATAGAATTTCTAGTGATTTATGAATCCCTCAAAACATTTGTATTGAAAGGGTTTATGTAGAGTTAAACAATAGTGCTATGAATGTTAATTTTGTTACCTGTTACTTTTTTCACCATAACTTACTACTTTATGATAATCCCTTCTCAGATTTATATTCAAATGTTCTGAGTGTCATGAGATACCAATTCATTTTCTTTAGACAAGTTTGTTTCCAGGTAACAAATTTATGTGAAACTGAATTGTATATGAATTCATAATATGTTAGAAGTAGGATAATTTAAATATTTTGCAA